>CAKAJE020001269.1:0-89553 GCA_916610135.2 Macropis europaea | reverse complement strand
AAATGGCGAATAAAGTGCACTATTAAAGTTCTATGGTAGGGCAAACAGAGACCCGAGTAGATCACTTTATATTATGATTAATTTAAGAATTCAGCGTAATTCTATCACATTTGTTCAACTTACGTCGCTCCTATTTCAGATAGCGTATTGGGCTAACAGGCATCTCAAAGCGCATGAAATGGCAAATAAAATGCGCTATTAAACTTCTAGGCTAGGGCGAACAGAGACCCGATTAGATAATTTTACATTATGGTTCATAAAAGAATTCAGCGAAATTCTATCACATTTGTTCAAGTTACGTCGCTCCTATTTCAGATAGCGTATTGGGCTAAGCGGCCTCTCAAAGCGCATGAAATGGCGAGTAAGATGCGCTATTAAGCTTCTAGGATAAGGCAAACAGAGACCCGATTAGGTCATTTTATATTACGGTTAATAAATAGGAATGCAGCGTAATTCTATCACATTTGTTCAACTTAAGTCGCTCCTATTTCAGATAGCGTACTGGGCTAGGCGGCATCTCAAAGCGCATGAAATGGCGAGTAAAATGCACTATTAAACTTCTAGGGTAGGACAAACAGAGACCCGATTACATCATTTTATATTATGGTTAATTTAAGAATTCAGCGAAATTCTATCACATTTGTTCAATTTACGTCGCTCCTATTTCAGATAGCGTATTGGGCTAAGCGGCATTTCAAAGCGCATGAAATGGCGAGTAAAATGCACTATTAAACTTCTAGGATAAGCCAAACAGAGACCCGATTAGATCATTTTATATTACGGTTAATATAAGAATTCAGCGTAATTCTATCACATTTGTACAACTTACGTCGCTCCTATTTCAGATAGCGTATTGGGCTAAGCGGCATCTCAAAGCGCATGAAATGACGAGTGAAAGGCACTATTAAACTTCTAGGGTAGGGCGAACAGAGAACCGATTAGATCATTTGACATTATGGTTAATAAAAGATTTCAGCGAAATTCTATCACATTTGTTCAATTTATATCGCTCCTATTTCAGATAGCGTATTGGGCTAAGCGGCATCTCAAAGCGCATGAATTGTCGAGTAAAATGCACTATTAAAGTTCTGGGGTAGGGCAACAAGAGACCCGATTAGATCATTTTATATTACGGTTAATATAAGAATTCAGCAAAATTCTATCACATTTGTTCAATTTACGTCGTTCCTATTTCAGATAGCGTATTGGGCTAAGCTGAATCTCAAAGCGCATGAAATGACGAGTGAAAGGCACTATTAAACTTCTAGGGTAGGGCGAACAGAGAACCGATTAGATCATTTTACATTAAGATTGATATAAGAATTCAGGGAAATTCTATCACATTTGTTCAATTTACGTCGTTCCTATTTCAGATAGCGTATTGGGCTAAGCGGCATCTCAAAGCGCATGAAATGGCGAGTAAAATGCACTATTAAACTTCTAGGGCAGGGCAAGCAGAGACCCGATTACATCATTTTATATTATGGTTAATTTAAGAATTCAGCAAAATTCTATCACATTTGTTCAATTTACGTCGCTCCTATTTCGGATAGCGCACTGGGCTAGGCGGCATCCTAAAGCGCGTGGAGTGGCGAGTAAAATGCACTATTAATCATCTATGATAGGGCAATCAGAGACCCGATTAGATCATTTTATATTTTGGTTAATATAAGAATTCAGCGAAATTCTACAACATTTGTTCAATTTACGTCGCTCCTATTTCAGATAGCGTATCGGGCTAAGCGGCATCTCAAAGCGCATGAAATGGCGAGTAAAATGCACTATTAAACTTCTAGGGTAGGGCAAACAGAGACCCGATTAGATCATTTTATGTTATGGTTAATTTAAGAATTCAGGGAAATTCTATCACGTTTGTTCAATTTACGTCTCTACTATTTCAGATAGCGTATTGGGCTAAGCGCCATCTCAAAGCGCATGAAATGGCGACTAAAATGCACTGTTAAGCTTCTAGGGTAGGGCAAACAGAGACCCGATTAGATCATTTCATATTATGGTTTATTTAAGAATTCAGAAAAAGTCTATCACATTTGTTCAATTTACGTCGCTCCTATTTCAGATAGCTTATTGGGCTAAGCGTCATCTCAAAGCGCATTAAATGACGAGTGAAATGCACTATTGAACTTCTAGGATAAGGCAAACAGAGACCCGATCAGATCATTTTATATTACGGTTAATATAAGAATTCAGCGTAATTCTATCACATTTGTTCAATTTACGTCGCTGATATTTCAGATAGCGTATTGCGCTAAGCGGCATCTCAAAGCGCAAGAAATGGCGAGTAAAATGCACTATTAAACTTCTAGGGTAGGGCAAACAGAGACCCGATAAGATCATTTTATATTATGGTTAATTTAAGAATTCAGCGAAACTCTATCACATTTGTTCAATTTATGTCGCTCCTATTTCAGATGGCGTATTGGGCTAAGCGGCATATCAATGCGCATGAAATGGCGAGTAAAATGCACTATTAAACTTCTAGGATAAGGCAAACAGAGACCCGATTAGATCATTTTATATTACGGTTAATATAAGAATTCAGCGTAATTCTATCACATTTGTTCAACTTACGTCGTTCCTATTTCAGATAGCATACTGGGCTAGGCGGCATCTTAAAGCGCGCGGAATGGCGAGTAAAATGCACTATTAAACTTCTATGATAGGGCTATCAGAGACCCGATTAGACCATTTTATATTTTGGTTAATATAAGAATTCAGCGAAATTCTGTCACATTCGTTCAATTTACGTCGCTCCTATTTCAGATAGCGTATTGGGCTAAACGGCATCTCAAAGCGCATGAAATGGCGAGTAAAATGCACTATTAAACTTCTAGGGTTGGGCGAACAAAGACCCGATTAGATCATTTTACATTAAGGTTAATATAAGAATTCAGGCAAATTCTATCACATTTGTTCAATTTACGTCGCTCCTATTTCAGATAGCGTATTGGGCTAAGCGCCATCTCAAAGCGCATGAAATGGCGAGTAAAATGCACTGTTAAACTTCTAGGGTAGGGCAAACAGAGACCCGATTAGATCATTTTATATTATGGTTAATTTAAGAATTCAGCCAAATTCTATCACATTTGTTCAATTTACGTCGCTCCTATTTCAGATAGCGTACTGCGCTAGGCGGAATCTTAAAGCGCGTGGATTGGCGAGTAAAATGCACTATTAAACTTCTAGGGTAGGGCAATCAGAGACCCGATTAGATGATCTTATATTATGGTTAATTAAAGAATTCAGCAAAATTCTATCACATTTGTTCAATTTACGTCGCTCCTATTTCAGATATCATACTGGGCTAGGCGGCATCTTAAAGCGCGTGGAATGGCGAGTAAAATGCACTATTAATCCTCTATGATAGGGCAATCAGAGACCCGATTAGATCATTTTATATTACCGTTAATATAAGTATTCAGCGTAATTCTGTGACATTTGTTCAACTTACGTAGCTCCTATTTCAGATGGCGTATTGGGCTAAGCGGCATCTCAATGCGCATGAAATGGCGAGTAAAATGCACTATTAAACTTCTAGGATAAGGCAAACGGAGACCCGATTAGATCATTTTATATTACGGTTAATATAAGAATTCAGCGTAATTCTATCACATTTGTTCAACTTACGTCGCTCCTATTTCAGATAGCATACTGGGCTAGGCGGCATCTTAAAGCGCGTGGAATGGCGAGTAAAATGCACTATTAAACTTCTAGGGTAGGGCAATCAGAGACCCGATTAGATCATTTTATATTTTGGTTAATATAAGAATTCAGCGTAATTCTATCGCATTTGTTCAATTTACGTCGCTCCTATATCAGATAGCATATTGGGCTAAGCGGCATCTCAAAACGCATGAAATGGCGAGTAATATGCACTATTAAACTTCTAGGGTAAGGCAAACAGAGACCCGATTAGATCATTTTATATTACGGATAATATAAGAATTCAGCGAAATTCTATCACATTTGTTCAATTTACGTCGCTCCTATTTCAGATAGCGTACTGGGCTAGGCGGAAACTTAAAGCGCGTGGAATGGCGAGTAACATGCACTATTAAACTTCTATGATAGGGCAATCAGAGACCCGATTAGATCATTTCATATTTTGGTTAATATAAGAATTCAGCGAAATTCTATCACATTTGTTCAATTTACATCGCTCCTATTTCAGATAGCGACTTGTGCTAAGCGTCATCTCAAAGCGCAAGAAATGGCGAGTAAAATGCACTATTAAACTTCTAGGATAAGGCAAACAGAGACCCGATTAGATCATTTTATATTACGGTTAATATAAGAATTCAGCGTAATTCTGTGACATTTGTTCAACTTACGTAGCTCCTATTTCAGATAGCGTAGTGGGCTAGGCGGCAACTTAAAGCGCGTGGAATGGCGAGTAAAATGCACTATTAAGCTTCTGTGATAGGGCAATCAGAGACCCGCTTAGATCATTTTATATTTTGGTTAATATAAGAATTCAGCGAAATTCTGTCACATTTGTTCAATTTACGTCGCTCCTATTTCAGATAGCGTATTGGGATAAGCGGCATCTCAAGGCGCATGAAATGGCGAGTAAAATGCACTACTAAACTTCTAGGGTAGGGCAATCAGAGACCCGATTAGATCATTTTATATTATGGTTAATTTAAGAATTCAGCAAAATTCTAACTCATTTGTTCAATTTACGTCGCTCCTATTTCAGATAGCGTACTCGGATAGGCGGCATCTTAAAGCGCGTGGAGTGGCGAGTAAAATGTACTATTAAACTTCTATGATAGGGCAATCAGAGACCCGGTTAGATCATTTTATATTTTGGTTAATATAAGAATTCAGCGAAATTCTATCACATTTGTTCAATTTACGTCGCTCCTATTTCAGATAGCGTATTGGGCTAAGCGGCATCTCAAAGCGCATGAAATGGCGTGTAAAATACACTATTAAGCTTCTACGCTAGGGCGAAGAGAGACCCGATTAGATCATTTAACATTATGGTTAATAAAAGGATTCAGCGAAATTCTATCACATTTGTTCAACTTACGTCGCTCCTATTTCAGATAGAGTACTGGGCTGGGCGGCATCTTAAATCGCGTGGAAGGGCGAGTAAAATGCACTACTAAACTTCTATTATAGGGCAATCAGAGAGCCGATTAGATCATTTTATATTTTGGTTAATATAAGAATTCAGCGAAATTCTATCACATTTGTTCAATTTACGTCGCTCCTATTTCAGATTGCGTATTGGGCTAAGCGGCATCTCAAAGCGCATGAAATGACGAGTGAAAGGCACTATTAAACTTCTAGGGTAGGGCGAACAGAGGACCGATTAGATCATTTTACATTAAGGTTAATATAAGAATTCAGGGAAATTCTATCACGTTTGTTCAATTTACGTCGCAACTATTTCAGATAGCGTATTGGGATAAGCGGCATCTCAAAGCGCATGAAATGGCGACTAAAATGCACTGTTAAACTTCTAGGGCAGGGCAAACGGAGACCCGATTAGATCATTTCATATTATGGTTTATTTAAGAATTCAGAAAAATTCTATCACATTTGTTCAATTTACGTCGCTCCTATTTCAGATAGCTTATTGGGCTAAGCGGCATCTCAAAGCGCATTAAATGACGAGTGAAATGCACTATTGAACTTCTAGGATAAGGCAAACAGAGACCGGATCAGATCATTTTATATTACGGTTAATATAAGAATTCAGCGTAATTCTATCACATTTGTTCAATTTACGTCGCTGATATTTCAGATAGCGTATTCGGCTAAGCGGCATCTCAAAGCGCAAGAAATGGCGAGTAAAATGCACTATTAAACTTCTAGGGTAGGGCAAACAGAGACCCGATAAGATCATTTTATATTATGGTTAATTTAAGAATTCAGCGAAACTCTATCAAATTTGTTCAATTTATGTCGCTCCTATTTCAGATGGCGTATTGGTCTAAGCGGCATCTCAATGCGCATGAAATGGCGAGTAAAATGCACTATTAAACTTCTAGGATAAGGCAAACGGAGACCCGATTAGATCATTTTATATTACGGTTAATATAAGAATTCAGCGTAATTCTATCACATTTGTTCAACTTACGTCGCTCCTATTTCAGATAGCGTACTGTGCTAGGCGGCATCTTAAAGCGCGTGGAAGGGCGAGTAAAATGCGCTACTAAACTTCTATGATAGGGCAATCAGAGACCCGATTAGATCATTTTATATTTTGGTTAATATAAGAATTCAGCGTAATTCTATCGCATTTGTTCAATTTACGTCGCTCCTATATCAGATAGCATATTGGGCTAAGCGGCATCTCAAAACGCATGAAATGGCGAGTAATATGCACTATTAAACTTCTAGGGTAAGGCAAACAGAGACCCGATTAGATCATTTTATATTACGGATAATATAAGAATTCAGCGAAATTCTATCACATTTGTTCAATTTACGTCGCTCCTATTTCAGATAGCGTACTGGGCTAGGCGGAAACTTAAAGCGCGTGGAATGGCGAGTAACATGCACTATTAAACTTCTATGATAGGGCAATCAGAGACCCGATTAGATCATTTCATATTTTGGTTAATATAAGAATTCAGCGAAATTCTATCACATTTGTTCAATTTACATCGCTCCTATTTCAGATAGCGACTTGTGCTAAGCGTCATCTCAAAGCGCAAGAAATGGCGAGTAAAATGCACTATTAAACTTCTAGGATAAGGCAAACAGAGACCCGATTAGATCATTTTATATTACGGTTAATATAAGAATTCAGCGTAATTCTGTGACATTTGTTCAACTTACATCGCTCCTATTTCAGATAGCGACTTGTGCTAAGCGTCATCTCAAAGCGCATGAAATGGCGAATAAAATGCACTATTAAACTTCTAGGATAAGGCAAACAGAAACCCGACTAGATCATTTTATATTACGGTTAATATAAGAATTCAGCGTAATTCTATCACATTTGTTCAATTTACGTCGCTGATATTTCAGATAGCGTATTGGGCTAAGCGGCATCTCAAAGCGCAAGATATGGCGAGTAAAATGCACTATTAAACTTCTAGGGTAGGGCAAACAGAGACCCGATAAGATCATTTTATATTATGGTTAATTTAAGAATTCAGCGAAACTCTATCACATTTGTTCAATTTATGTCGCTCCTATTTCAGATGGCGTATTGGTCTAAGCGGCATCTCAATGCGCATGAAATGGCGAGTAAAATGCACTATTAAACTTCTAGGATAAGGCAAACGGAGACCCGATTAGATCATTTTATATTACGGTTAATATAAGAATTCAGCGTAATTCTATCACATTTGTTCAACTTACGTCGCTCCTATTTCAGATAGCGTACTGTGCTAGGCGGCATCTTAAAGCGCGTGGAAGGGCGAGTAAAATGCACTACTAAACTTCTATGATAGGGCAATCAGAGACCCGATTAGATCATTTCATATTTTGGTTAATATAAGAATTCAGCGAAATTCTATCACATTTGTTCAATTTACGTCGCTCCTATTTCAGATAGCTTATTGGGCTAAGCGGCATCTCAAGGGGCATGAAATGACGAGTGAAATGCACTATTAAACTTCTAGGGTAGGGCGAACAAAGACACGATTAGATCATTTTACATTAAGGTTAATATAAGAATTCAGCGAAATTCTATCACATTTGTTCAATTTACATCGCTCCTATTTCAGATAGCGACTTGTGCTAAGCGTCATCTCAAAGCGCATGAAATGGCGAGTAAAATGCACTATTAAACTTCTAGGATAAGGCAAACAGAAACCCGACTAGATCATTTTATATTACGGTTAATATAAGA
The DNA here is from genome assembly GCA_916610135.2 of Macropis europaea. NCBI lineage: Eukaryota > Metazoa > Arthropoda > Insecta > Hymenoptera > Melittidae > Macropis > Macropis europaea. The sequence continues at coordinate 81,719 of CAKAJE020001269.1, read as the reverse complement.
ATTCAGCGTATTTCTGTGACATTTGTTCAACTTACGTAGCTCCTATTTCGCATAGCGTGCTGGGCTAGGCGGCAACTTAAAGCGCGTGGAATGGCGAGTAAAATGCACTATTAAACTTCTATGATAGGGCAATCAGAGACCCGATTAGATCATTTTATATTTTGGTTAATATAAGAATTCAGCGAAATTCTATCACATTTGTTCAATTTACGTCGCTCCTATATCAGATAGCGTATTGGGCTGAGCGGCATCTTAAAGCGCGCGAAAGGGCGCGCCAAATGCACTACTAAACTTCTAGGGTAGGGCAATCAGAGACCCGATTAGATCATTTTATATTTTGGTTAATATAAGAATGCAGCGAAATTCTATCACATTTGTTCAATTTACGTCGCTCCTATTTCAGATAGCGTATTGGGCTAAGCGGCATCTCAAAGCGCATGGAATGGCGAGTGAAATGCACTATTAAACTTATAGGGTAGGGCGAACAGAGAGCCGAATAGATCATTTTATATTACGGTTAATATAAGAATTCAGCGTAATTCTATCACATTTGTTCAACTAACGTCGCTCCTATTTCAGATAGCGTACTGCGCTAGGCGGCATCTTAAAGCGCGTGGAAGGGCGAGTAAAATGCACTACTAAACTTCTATGATAGGGCAATCAGAGTTCCGGATAGATCATTTTATATTTTGTTTACTATAACATTTCAGGGAAATTCTATCACATTTGTTCAATTTACGTCGCTCCTATTTCAGATAGCGTATTGGGCTAAGCGGCATCTCAGAGCGCAGGAAATGGCGAGTAAAATGCACTATTAAGCTTCTAGGGTTGGGCACATAGAGACCCGATTAGATCATTTTATATTATGGTTAATTTAAGAATTCAGCGAAATCCTATCACATTTGTTCATTTTACGTCGCTCCTATTTCAGATAGCGTATTGGGCTAAGCGGCATCTTAAAGCGCGCGGAATGGCGAGTAAAATGCACTATTAAACTTCTAGGGTAGGGCAAACAGAGACTCGATTAGATCATTTTATATTATGGTTAATTTATCAATTCAGCGAAATTCTATCACATTTGTTCAATTTACGTCGCTCCTATTTCAGATAGCTTATTGGGCTAAGCGGCATCGCAAAGCGCATGAATTGACGAGTAAAATGCACTATTAAACTTCTAGGATAAGGCAAACAGAGACCCGATTAGATCATTTTATATTACGGTTAATATAAGAATTCAGCGTAATTCTGTGACATTTGTTCAACTTACGTAGCTCCTATTTCAGATAGCGTACTGGGCTAGGCGGCAACTTAAAGCGCGTGGAATGGCGAGTAAAATGCACTATTAAGCTTCTATGATAGGGCAATCAGAGACCCGCTTAGATCATTTTATATTTTGGTTAATATAAGAATTCAGCGAAATTCTATCACATTTGTTCAATTTACGTCGCTCCTATTTCAGATAGCGTATTGGGATAAGCGGCATCTCAAGGCGCATGAAATGGCGAGTAAAATGCACTACTAAACTTCTAGGGTAGGGCAATCAGAGACCCGATTAGATCATTTTATATTATGGTTAATTTAAGAATTCAGCAAAATTCTAACACATTTGTTCAATTTACGTCGCTCCTATTTCAGATAGCGTACTCGGATAGGCGGCACCTTAAAGCGCGTGGAGTGGCGAGTAAAATGTACTATTATACTTCTATGATAGGGCAATCAGAGACCCGGTTAGATCATTTTATATTTTGGTTAATACAAGAATTCAGCGAAATTCTATCACATTTGTTCAATTTACGTCGCTCCTATTTCAGATAGCTTATTGGGCTAAGCGGCATCTCAAGGCGCATGAAATGACGAGTGAAATGCACTATTAAACTTCTAGGGTAGGGCGACCAAAGACCCGATTAGATCATTTTACATTAAGGTTAATATAAGAATTCAGCGAAATTCTATCACATTTGTTCAATTTACATCGCTCCTATTTCAGATAGCGACTTGTGCTAAGCGTCATCTCAAAGCGCAAGAAATGGCGAGTAAAATGCACTATTAAGCTTCTAGGATAAGGCAAACAGAAACCCGATTAGATCATTTTATATTACGGTTAATATAAGAATTCAGCGTAATTCTGTGACATTTGTTCAACTTACGTAGCTCCTATTTCGGATAGCGTGCTGGGCTAGGCGGCAACTTAAAGCGCGTGGAATGGCGAGTAAAATGCACTATTAAACTTCTATGATAGGGCAAACAGAGACTCGATTAGATCATTTTATATTATGGTTAATTTATCAATTCAGCGAAATTCTATCACATTTGTTCAATTTACGTCGCTCCTATTTCAGATAGCTTATTGGGCTAAGCGGCATCGCAAAGCGCATGAATTGACGAGCAAAATGCACTATTAAACTTCTAGGATAAGGCAAACAGAGACCCGATTAGATCATTTTATATTACGGTTAATATAAGAATTCAGCGTAATTCTGTGACATTTGTTCAACTTACGTAGCTCCTATTTCAGATAGCGTACTGGGCTAGGCGGCAACTTAAAGCGCGTGGAATGGCGAGTAAAATGCACTATTAAGCTTGTGTGATAGGGCAATCAGAGACCCGCTTAGATCATTTTATATTTTGGTTAATATAAGAATTCAGCGAAATTCTATCACATTTGTTCAATTTACGTCGCTCCTATTTCAGATAGCGTATTGGGATAAGCGGCATCTCAAGGCGCATGAAATGGCGAGTAAAATGCACTACTAAACTTCTAGGGTAGGGCAATCAGAGACCCGATTAGATCATTTTATATTATGGTTAATTTAAGAATTCAGCAAAATTCTAACTCATTTGTTCAATTTACGTCGCTCCTATTTCAGATAGCGTACTCGGATAGGCGGCATCTTAAAGCGCGTGGAGTGGCGAGTAAAATGTACTATTAAACTTCTATGATAGGGCAATCAGAGACCCGGTTAGATCATTTTATATTTTGGTTAATATAAGAATTCAGCGAAATTCTATCACATTTGTTCAATTTACGTCGCTCCTATTTCAGATAGCATATTGGGCTAAGCGGCATCTCAAAGCGCATGAAATGGCGTGTAAAATACACTATTAAGCTTCTACGCTAGGGCGAAGAGAGACCCGATTAGATCATTTAACATTATGGTTAATAAAAGGATTCAGCGAAATTCTATCACATTTGTTCAACTTACGTCGCTCCTATTTCAGATAGAGTACTGGGCTGGGCGGCATCTTAAATCGCGTGGAAGGGCGAGTAAAATGCACTACTAAACTTCTATTATAGGGCAATCAGAGAGCCGATTAGATCATTTTATATTTTGGTTAATATAAGAATTCAGCGAAATTCTATCACATTTGTTCAATTTACGTCGCTCCTATTTCAGATTGCGTATTGGGCTAAGCGGCATCTCAAAGCGCATGAAATGACGAGTGAAAGGCACTATTAAACTTCTAGGGTAGGGCGAACAGAGGACCGATTAGATCATTTTACATTAAGGTTAATATAAGAATTCAGGGAAATTCTATCACGTTTGTTCAATTTACGTCGCTACTATTTCAGATAGCGTATTGGGCTAAGCGGCATCTCAAAGCGCATGAAATGGCGACTAAAATGCACTGTTAAACTTCTAGGGCAGGGCAAACGGAGACCCGATTAGATCATTTCATATTATGGTTTATTTAAGAATTCAGAAAAATTCTATCACATTTGTTCAATTTACGTCGCTCCTATTTCAGATAGCTTATTGGGCTAAGCGGCATCTCAAAGCGCATTAAATGGCGAGTGAAATGCACTATTGAACTTCTATGATAAGGCAAACAGAGACCGGATCAGATCATTTTATATTACGGTTAATATAAGAATTCAGCGTAATTCTATCACATTTGTTCAATTTACGTCGCTGATATTTCAGATAGCGTATTGGGCTAAGCGGCATCTCAAAGCGCAAGATATGGCGAGTAAAATGCACTATTAAACTTCTAGGGTAGGGCAAACAGAGACCCGATAAGATCATTTTATATTTTGGTTAATATAAGAATTCAGCGAAATTCTATCACATTTGTTCAATTTACGTCGCTCCTATTTCAGATAGCTTATTGGGCTAAGCGGCATCTCAAGGCGCATGAAATGACGAGTGAAATGCACTATTAAACTTCTAGGGTAGGGCGACCAAAGACCCGATTAGATCATTTTACATTAAGGTTAATATAAGAATTCAGCGAAATTCTATCACATTTGTTCAATTTACATCGCTCCTATTTCAGATAGCGACTTGTGCTAAGCGTCATCTCAAAGCGCAAGAAATGGCGAGTAAAATGCACTATTAAGCTTCTAGGATAAGGCAAACAGAAACCCGATTAGATCATTTTATATTACGGTTAATATAAGAATTCAGCGTAATTCTGTGACATTTGTTCAACTTACGTAGCTCCTATTTCGGATAGCGTGCTGGGCTAGGCGGCAACTTAAAGCGCGTGGAATGGCGAGTAAAATGCACTATTAAACTTCTATGATAGGGCAAACAGAGACTCGATTAGATCATTTTATATTATGGTTAATTTATCAATTCAGCGAAATTCTATCACATTTGTTCAATTTACGTCGCTCCTATTTCAGATAGCTTATTGGGCTAAGCGGCATCGCAAAGCGCATGAATTGACGAGTAAAATGCACTATTAAACTTCTAGGATAAGGCAAACAGAGACCCGATTAGATCATTTTATATTACGGTTAATATAAGAATTCAGCGTAATTCTGTGACATTTGTTCAACTTACGTAGCTCCTATTTCAGATAGCGTACTGGGCTAGGCGGCAACTTAAAGCGCGTGGAATGGCGAGTAAAATGCACTATTAAGCTTCTATGATAGGGCAATCAGAGACCCGCTTAGATCATTTTATATTTTGGTTAATATAAGAATTCAGCGAAATTCTATCACATTTGTTCAATTTACGTCGCTCCTATTTCAGATAGCGTATTGGGATAAGCGGCATCTCAAGGCGCATGAAATGGCGAGTAAAATGCACTACTAAACTTCTAGGGTAGGGCAATCAGAGACCCGATTAGATCATTTTATATTATGGTTAATTTAAGAATTCAGCAAAATTCTAACTCATTTGTTCAATTTACGTCGCTCCTATTTCAGATAGCGTACTCGGATAGGCGGCATCTTAAAGCGCGTGGAGTGGCGAGTAAAATGTACTATTAAACTTCTATGATAGGGCAATCAGAGACCCGGTTAGATCATTTTATATTTTGGTTAATATAAGAATTCAGCGAAATTCTATCACATTTGTTCAATTTACGTCGCTCCTATTTCAGATAGCGTATTGGGCTAAGCGGCATCTCAAAGCGCATGAAATGGCGTGTAAAATACACTATTAAGCTTCTACGCTAGGGCGAAGAGAGACCCGATTAGATCATTTAACATTATGGTTAATAAAAGGATTCAGCGAAATTCTATCACATTTGTTCAACTTACGTCGCTCCTATTTCAGATAGAGTACTGGGCTGGGCGGCATCTTAAATCGCGTGGAAGGGCGAGTAAAATGCACTACTAAACTTCTATTATAGGGCAATCAGAGAGCCGATTAGATCATTTTATATTTTGGTTAATATAAGAATTCAGCGAAATTCTATCACATTTGTTCAATTTACGTCGCTCCTATTTCAGATTGCGTATTGGGCTAAGCGGCATCTCAAAGCGCATGAAATGACGAGTGAAAGGCACTATTAAACTTCTAGGGTAGGGCGAACAGAGGACCGATTAGATCATTTTACATTAAGGTTAATATAAGAATTCAGGGAAATTCTATCACGTTTGTTCAATTTACGTCGCTACTATTTCAGATAGCGTATTGGGCTAAGCGGCATCTCAAAGCGCATGAAATGGCGACTAAAATGCACTGTTAAACTTCTAGGGCAGGGCAAACGGAGACCCGATTAGATCATTTCATATTATGGTTTATTTAAGAATTCAGAAAAATTCTATCACATTTGTTCAATTTACGTCGCTCCTATTTCAGATAGCTTATTGGGCTAAGCGGCATCTCAAAGCGCATTAAATGGCGAGTGAAATGCACTATTGAACTTCTATGATAAGGCAAACAGAGACCGGATCAGATCATTTTATATTACGGTTAATATAAGAATTCAGCGTAATTCTATCACATTTGTTCAATTTACGTCGCTGATATTTCAGATAGCGTATTGGGCTAAGCGGCATCTCAAAGCGCAAGATATGGCGAGTAAAATGCACTATTAAACTTCTAGGGTAGGGCAAACAGAGACCCGATAAGATCATTTTATATTATGGTTAATTTAAGAATTCAGCGAAACTCTATCACATTTGTTCAATTTATGTCGCTCCTATTTCAGATGGCGTATTGGTCTAAGCGGCATCTCAATGCGCATGAAATGGCGAGTAAAATGCACTATTAAACTTCTAGGATAAGGCAAACGGAGACCCGATTAGATCATTTTATATTACGGTTAATATAAGAATTCAGCGTAATTCTATCACATTTGTTCAACTTACGTCGCTCCTATTTCAGATAGCGTACTGTGCTAGGCGGCATCTTAAAGCGCGTGGAAGGGCGAGTAAAATGCACTACTAAACTTCTATGATAGGGCAATCAGAGACCCGATTAGATCATTTCATATTTTGGTTAATATAAGAATTCAGCGAAATTCTATCACATTTGTTCAATTTACGTCGCTCCTATTTCAGATAGCTTATTGGGCTAAGCGGCATCTCAAGGCGCATGAAATGACGAGTGAAATGCACTATTAAACTTCTAGGGTAGGGCGAACAAAGACACGATTAGATCATTTTACATTAAGGTTAATATAAGAATTCAGCGAAATTCTATCACATTTGTTCAATTTACATCGCTCCTATTTCAGATAGCGACTTGTGCTAAGCGTCATCTCAAAGCGCATGAAATGGCGAGTAAAATGCACTATTAAACTTCTAGGATAAGGCAAACAGAAACCCGACTAGATCATTTTATATTACGGTTAATATAAGAATTCAGCGTATTTCTGTGACATTTGTTCAACTTACGTAGCTCCTATTTCGCATAGCGTGCTGGGCTAGGCGGCAACTTAAAGCGCGTGGAATGGCGAGTAAAATGCACTATTAAACTTCTATGATAGGGCAATCAGAGACCCGATTAGATCATTTTATATTTTGGTTAATATAAGAATTCAGCGAAATTCTATCACATTTGTTCAATTTACGTCGCTCCTATTTCAGATAGCGTATTGGGCTGAGCGGCATCTTAAAGCGCGCGAAAGGGCGCGCAAAATGCACTACTAAACTTCTAGGGTAGGGCAATCAGAGACCCGATTAGATCATTTTATATTTTGGTTAATATAAGAATGCAGCGAAATTCTATCACATTTGTTCAATTTACGTCGCTCCTATTTCAGATAGCGTATTGGGCTAAGCGGCATCTCAAAGCGCATGGAATGGCGAGTGAAATGCACTATTAAACTTATAGGGTAGGGCGAACAGAGAGCCGAATAGATCATTTTATATTACGGTTAATATAAGAATTCAGCGTAATTCTATCACATTTGTTCAACTAACGTCGCTCCTATTTCAGATAGCGTACTGCGCTAGGCGGCATCTTAAAGCGCGTGGAAGGGCGAGTAAAATGCACTACTAAACTTCTATGATAGGGCAATCAGAGTTCCGGATAGATCATTTTATATTTTGTTTACTATAACATTTCAGGGAAATTCTATCACATTTGTTCAATTTACGTCGCTCCTATTTCAGATAGCGTATTGGGCTAAGCGGCATCTCAGAGCGCAGGAAATGGCGAGTAAAATGCACTATTAAGCTTCTAGGGTTGGGCACATAGAGACCCGATTAGATCATTTTATATTATGGTTAATTTTAGAATTCAGCGAAATCCTATCACATTTGTTCATTTTACGTCGCTCCTATTTCAGATAGCGTATTGGGCTAAGCGGCATCTTAAAGCGCGCGGAATGGCGAGTAAAATGCACTATTAAACTTCTAGGGTAGGGCAAACAGAGACTCGATTAGATCATTTTATATTATGGTTAATTTATCAATTCAGCGAAATTCTATCACATTTGTTCAATTTACGTCGCTCCTATTTCAGATAGCTTATTGGGCTAAGCGGCATCGCAAAGCGCATGAATTGACGAGTAAAATGCACTATTAAACTTCTAGGATAAGGCAAACGGAGACCCGATTAGATCATTTTATATTACGGTTAATATAAGAATTCAGCGTAATTCTATCACATTTGTTCAACTTACGTCGCTCCTATTTCAGATAGCATACTGGGCAAGGGGGCATCTTAAAGCGCGTGGAATGGCGAGTAAAATGCACTATTAAGCTTCTAGGGTAGGGCAATCAGAGACCCGATTAGATCATTTTATATTTTGGTTAATATAAGAATTCAGCGTAATTCTATCGCATTTGTTCAATTTACGTCGCTCCTATATCAGATAGCATATTGGGATAAGCGGCATCTCAAAACGCATGAAATGGCGAGTAATATGCACCATTAAACTTCTAGGGTAAGGCAAACAGAGACCCGATTAGATCATTTTATATTACGGATAATATAAGAATTCAGCGAAATTCTATCACATTTGTTCAATTTACGTCGCTCCTATTTCAGATAGCGTACTGGGCTAGGCGGAAACTTAAAGCGCGTGGAATGGCGAGTAACATGCACTATTAAACTTCTATGATAGGGCAATCAGAGACCCGATTAGATCATTTCATATTTTGGTTAATATAAGAATTCAGCGAAATTCTATCACATTTGTTCAATTTACGTCGCTCCTATTTCAGATAGCTTATTGGGCTAAGCGGCATCTCAAGGCGCATGAAATGACGAGTGAAATGCACTATTAAACTTCTAGGGTAGGGCGAACAAAGACACGATTAGATCATTTTACATTAAGGTTAATATAAGAATTCAGCGTAATTCTGTGACATTTGTTCAACTTACATCGCTCCTATTTCAGATAGCGACTTGTGCTAAGCGTCATCTCAAAGCGCAAGAAATGGCGAGTAAAATGCACTATTAACCTTCTATGATAGGGCAATCAGAGACCCGCTTAGATCATTTTATATTTTGGTTAATATAAGAATTCAGCGAAATTCTATCACATTTGTTCAATTTACGTCGCTCCTATTTCAGATAGTGTATTGGGATAAGCGGCATCTCAAGGCGCATGAAATGGCGAGTAAAATGCACTACTAAACTTCTAGGGTAGGGCAATCAGAGACCCGATTAGATCATTTTATATTATGGTTAATTTAAGAATTCAGCAAAATTCTAACACATTTGTTCAATTTACGTCGCTCCTATTTCAGATAGCGTACTCGGATAGGCGGCACCTTAAAGCGCGTGGAGTGGCGAGTAAAATGTACTATTAAACTTCTATGATAGGGCAATCAGAGACCCGGTTAGATCATTTTATATTTTGGTTAATATAAGAATTCAGCGAAATTCTATCACATTTGTTCAATTTACGTCGCTCCTATTTCAGATAGCTTATTGGGCTAAGCGGCATCTCAAGGCGCATGAAATGACGAGTGAAATGCACTATTAAACTTCTAGGGTAGGGCGAACAAAGACCCGATTAGATCATTTTACATTAAGGTTAATATAAGAATTCAGCGAAATTCTATCACATTTGTTCAATTTACATCGCTCCTATTTCAGATAGCGACTTGTGCTAAGCGTCATCTCAAAGCGCAAGAAATGGCGAGTAAAATGCACTATTAAGCTTCTAGGATAAGGCAAACAGAAACCCGATTAGATCATTTTATATTACGGTTAATATAAGAATTCAGCGTAATTCTGTGACATTTGTTCTACTTACGTAGCTCCTATTTCGGATAGCGTGCTGGGCTAGGCGGCAACTTAAAGCGCGTGGAATGGCGAGTAAAATGCACTATTAAACTTCTATGATAGGGCAAACAGAGACTCGATTAGATCATTTTATATTATGGTTAATTTATCAATTCAGCGAAATTCTATCACATTTGTTCAATTTACGTCGCTCCTATTTCAGATAGCTTATTGGGCTAAGCGGCATCGCAAAGCGCATGAATTGACGAGTAAGATGCACTATTAAACTTCTAGGATAAGGCAAACAGAGACCCGATTAGATCATTTTATATTACGGTTAATATAAGAATTCAGCGTAATTCTGTGACATTTGTTCAACTTACGTAGCTCCTATTTCAGATAGCGTACTGGGCTAGGCGGCAACTTAAAGCGCGTGGAATGGCGAGTAAAATGCACTATTAAGCTTGTGTGATAGGGCAATCAGAGACCCGCTTAGATCATTTTATATTTTGGTTAATATAAGAATTCAGCGAAATTCTATCACATTTGTTCAATTTACGTCGCTCCTATTTCAGATAGCGTATTGGGATAAGCGGCATCTCAAGGCGCATGAAATGGCGAGTAAAATGCACTACTAAACTTCTAGGGTAGGGCAATCAGAGACCCGATTAGATCATTTTATATTATGGTTAATTTAAGAATTCAGCAAAATTCTAACTCATTTGTTCAATTTACGTCGCTCCTATTTCAGATAGCGTACTCGGATAGGCGGCATCTTAAAGCGCGTGGAGTGGCGAGTAAAATGTACTATTAAACTTCTATGATAGGGCAATCAGAGACCCGGTTAGATCATTTTATATTTTGGTTAATATAAGAATTCAGCGAAATTCTATCACATTTGTTCAATTTACGTCGCTCCTATTTCAGATAGCATATTGGGCTAAGCGGCATCTCAAAGCGCATGAAATGGCGTGTAAAATACACTATTAAGCTTCTACGCTAGGGCGAAGAGAGACCCGATTAGATCATTTAACATTATGGTTAATAAAAGGATTCAGCGAAATTCTCTCACATTTGTTCAACTTACGTCGCTCCTATTTCAGATAGAGTACTGGGCTGGGCGGCATCTTAAATCGCGTGGAAGGGCGAGTAAAATGCACTACTAAACTTCTATTATAGGGCAATCAGAGAGCCGATTAGATCATTTTATATTTTGGTTAATATAAGAATTCAGCGAAATTCTATCACATTTGTTCAATTTACGTCGCTCCTATTTCAGATTGCGTATTGGGCTAAGCGGCATCTCAAAGCGCATGAAATGACGAGTGAAAGGCACTATTAAACTTCTAGGGTAGGGCGAACAGAGGACCGATTAGATCATTTTACATTAAGGTTAATATAAGAATTCAGGGAAATTCTATCACGTTTGTTCAATTTACGTCGCTACTATTTCAGATAGCGTATTGGGCTAAGCGGCATCTCAAAGCGCATGAAATGGCGACTAAAATGCACTGTTAAACTTCTAGGGCAGGGCAAACGGAGACCCGATTAGATCATTTCATATTATGGTTTATTTAAGAATTCAGAAAAATTCTATCACATTTGTTCAATTTACGTCGCTCCTATTTCAGATAGCTTATTGGGCTAAGCGGCATCTCAAAGCGCATTAAATGGCGAGTGAAATGCACTATTGAACTTCTATGATAAGGCAAACAGAGACAGGATCAGATCATTTTATATTACGGTTAATATAAGAATTCAGCGTAATTCTATCACATTTGTTCAATTTACGTCGCTGATATTTCAGATAGCGCATTGGGCTAAGCGGCATCTCAAAGCGCAAGATATGGCGAGTAAAATGCACTATTAAACTTCTAGGGTAGGGCAAACAGAGACCCGATAAGATCATTTTATATTTTGGTTAATATAAGAATTCAGCGAAATTCTATCACATTTGTTCAATTTACGTCGCTCCTATTTCAGATAGCTTATTGGGCTAAGCGGCATCTCAAGGCGCATGAAATGACGAGTGAAATGCACTATTAAACTTCTAGGGTAGGGCGACCAAAGACCCGATTAGATCATTTTACATTAAGGTTAATATAAGAATTCAGCGAAATTCTATCACATTTGTTCAATTTACATCGCTCCTATTTCAGATAGCGACTTGTGCTAAGCGTCATCTCAAAGCGCAAGAAATGGCGAGTAAAATGCACTATTAAGCTTCTAGGATAAGGCAAACAGAAACCCGATTAGATCATTTTATATTACGGTTAATATAAGAATTCAGCGTAATTCTGTGACATTTGTTCAACTTACGTAGCTCCTATTTCGGATAGCGTGCTGGGCTAGGCGGCAACTTAAAGCGCGTGGAATGGCGAGTAAAATGCACTATTAAACTTCTATGATAGGGCAAACAGAGACTCGATTAGATCATTTTATATTATGGTTAATTTATCAATTCAGCGAAATTCTATCACATTTGTTCAATTTACGTCGCTCCTATTTCAGATAGCTTATTGGGCTAAGCGGCATCGCAAAGCGCATGAATTGACGAGTAAAATGCACTATTAAACTTCTAGGATAAGGCAAACAGAGACCCGATTAGATCATTTTATATTACGGTTAATATAAGAATTCAGCGTAATTCTGTGACATTTGTTCAACTTACGTAGCTCCTATTTCAGATAGCGTACTGGGCTAGGCGGCAACTTAAAGCGCGTGGAATGGCGAGTAAAATGCACTATTAAGCTTCTATGATAGGGCAATCAGAGACCCGCTTAGATCATTTTATATTTTGGTTAATATAAGAATTCAGCGAAATTCTATCACATTTGTTCAATTTACGTCGCTCCTATTTCAGATAGCGTATTGGGATAAGCGGCATCTCAAGGCGCATGAAATGGCGAGTAAAATGCACTACTAAACTTCTAGGGTAGGGCAATCAGAGACCCGATTAGATCATTTTATATTATGGTTAATTTAAGAATTCAGCAAAATTCTAACTCATTTGTTCAATTTACGTCGCTCCTATTTCAGATAGCGTACTCGGATAGGCGGCATCTTAAAGCGCGTGGAGTGGCGAGTAAAATGTACTATTAAACTTCTATGATAGGGCAATCAGAGACCCGGTTAGATCATTTTATATTTTGGTTAATATAAGAATTCAGCGAAATTCTATCACATTTGTTCAATTTACGTCGCTCCTATTTCAGATAGCGTATTGGGCTAAGCGGCATCTCAAAGCGCATGAAATGGCGTGTAAAATACACTATTAAGCTTCTACGCTAGGGCGAAGAGAGACCCGATTAGATCATTTAACATTATGGTTAATAAAAGGATTCAGCGAAATTCTATCACATTTGTTCAACTTACGTCGCTCCTATTTCAGATAGAGTACTGGGCTGGGCGGCATCTTAAATCGCGTGGAAGTGCGAGTAAAATGCACTACTAAACTTCTATTATAGGGCAATCAGAGAGCCGATTAGATCATTTTATATTTTGGTTAATATAAGAATTCAGCGAAATTCTATCACATTTGTACAATTTACGTCGCTCCTATTTCAGATTGCGTATTGGGCTAAGCGGCATCTCAAAGCGCATGAAATGGCGACTAAAATGCACTGTTAAACTTCTAGGGCAGGGCAAACGGAGACCCGATTAGATCATTTCATATTATGGTTTATTTAAGAATTCAGAAAAATTCTATCACATTTGTTCAATTTACGTCGCTCCTATTTCAGATAGCTTATTGGGCTAAGCGGCATCTCAAAGCGCATAAAATGACGAGTGAAATGCACTATTGAACTTCTAGGATAAGGCAAACAGAGACCGGATCAGATCATTTTATATTACGGTTAATATAAGAATTCAGCGTAATTCTATCACATTTGTTCAATTTACGTCGCTGATATTTCAGATAGCGTAATGGGCTAAGCGGCATCTCAAAGCGCAAGAAATGGCGAGTAAAATGCACTATTAAACTTCTAGGGTAGGGCGAACAGAGGACCGATTAGATCATTTTACATTAAGGTTAATATAAGAATTCAGGGAAATTCTATCACGTTTGTTCAATTTACGTCGCTACTATTTCAGATAGCGTATTGGGCTAAGCGGCATCTCAAAGCGCATGAAATGGCGACTAAAATGCACTGTTAAACTTCTAGGGCAGGGCAAACGGAGACCCGATTAGATCATTTCATATTATGGTTTATTTAAGAATTCAGAAAAATTCTATCACATTTGTTCAATTTACGTCGCTCCTATTTCAGATAGCTTATTGGGCTAAGCGGCATCTCAAAGCGCATAAAATGACGAGTGAAATGCACTATTGAACTTCTAGGATAAGGCAAACAGAGACCGGATCAGATCATTTTATATTACGGTTAATATAAGAATTCAGCGTAATTCTATCACATTTGTTCAATTTACGTCGCTGATATTTCAGATAGCGTAATGGGCTAAGCGGCATCTCAAAGCGCAAGAAATGGCGAGTAAAATGCACTATTAAACTTCTAGGGTAGGGCAAACAGAGACCCGATAAGATCATTTTATATTATGGTTAATTTAAGAATTCAGCGAAACTCTATCACATTTGTTCAATTTATGTCGCTCCTATTTCAGATGGCGTATTGGTCTAAGCGGCATCTCAATGCGCATGAAATGGCGAGTAAAATGCACTATTAAACTTCTAGGATAAGGCAAACGGAGACCCGATTAGATCATTTTATATTACGGTTAATATAAGAATTCAGCGTAATTCTATCACATTTGTTCAACTTACGTCGCTCCTATTTCAGATAGCGTACTGTGCTAGGCGGCATCTTAAAGCGCGTGGAAGGGCGAGTAAAATGCACTACTAAACTTCTATGATAGGGCAATCAGAGACCCGATTAGATCATTTTATATTTTGGTTAATATAAGAATTCAGCGTAATTCTATCGCATTTGTTCAATTTACGTCGCTCCTATATCAGATAGCATATTGGGCTAAGCGGCATCTCAAAACGCATGAAATGGCGAGTAATATGCACTATTAAACTTCTAGGGTAAGGCAAACAGAGACCCGATTAGATCATTTTATATTACGGATAATATAAGAATTCAGCGAAATTCTATCACATTTGTTCAATTTACGTCGCTCCTATTTCAGATAGCGTACTGGGCTAGGCGGAAACTTAAAGCGCGTGGAATGGCGAGTAACATGCACTATTAAACTTCTATGATAGGGCAATCAGAGACCCGATTAGATCATTTCATATTTTGGTTAATATAAGAATTCAGCGAAATTCTATCACATTTGTTCAATTTACGTCGCTCCTATTTCAGATAGCTTATTGGGCTAAGCGGCATCTCAAGGCGCATGAAATGACGAGTGAAATGCACTATTAAACTTCTAGGGTAGGGCGAACAAAGACACGATTAGATCATTTTACATTAAGGTTAATATAAGAATTCAGCGAAATTCTATCACATTTGTTCAATTTACATCGCTCCTATTTCAGATAGCGACTTGTGCTAAGCGTCATCTCAAAGCGCATGAAATGGCGAGTAAAATGCACTATTAAACTTCTAGGATAAGGCAAACAGAAACCCGACTAGATCATTTTATATTACGGTTAATATAAGAATTCAGCGTATTTCTGTGACATTTGTTCAACTTACGTAGCTCCTATTTCGCATAGCGTGCTGGGCTAGGCGGCAACTTAAAGCGCGTGGAATGGCGAGTAAAATGCACTATTAAACTTCTATGATAGGGCAATCAGAGACCCGATTAGATCATTTTATATTTTTGTTAATATAAGAATTCAGCGAAATTCTATCACATTTGTTCAATTTACGTCGCTCCTATTTCAGATAGCGTATTGGGCTGAGCGGCACCTTAAAGCGCGCGGAATGGCGAGTAAAATGCACTATTAAACTTCTAGGGTAGGGCGAACAGAGCCTCGATTAGATCATTTTATATTATGGTTAATTTATCAATTCAGCGAAATTCTATCACATTTGTTCAATTTACGTCGCTCCTATTTCAGATAGCTTATTGGGCTAAGCGGCATCGCAAAGCGCATGAATTGACGTGTAAAATGCACTATTAATCTTCTAGGATAAGGCAAACGGAGACCCGATTAGATCATTTTATATTACGGTTAATATAAGAATTCAGCGTAATTCTGTGACATTTGTTCAACTTACGTAGCTCCTATTTCAGATAGCGTACTGGGCTAGGCGGCAACTTAAAGCGCGTGGAATGGCGAGTAAAATGCACTATTAAGCTTCTATGATAGGGCAATCAGAGACCCGCTTAGATCATTTTATATTTTGGTTAATATAAGAATTCAGCGAAATTCTATCACATTTGTTCAATTTACGTCGCTCCTATTTCAGATAGCGTATTGGGCTAAGCGGCATCTCAAAGCGCACGAAAGGGCGCGCAAAATGCACTACTAAACTTCTAGGGTAGGGCAATCAGAGACCCGATTAGATCATTTTATATTTTGGTTAATATAAGAATGCAGCGAAATTCTATCACATTTGTTCAATTTACGTCGCTCCTATTTCAGATAGCGTATTGGGCTAAGCGGCATCTCAAAGCGCATGGAATGGCGAGTGAAATGCACTATTAAACTTATAGGGTAGGGCGAACAGAGAGCCGAATAGATCATTTTATATTACGGTTAATATAAGAATTCAGCGTAATTCTATCACATTTGTTCAACTAACGTCGCTCCTATTTCAGATAGCGTACTGCGCTAGGCGGCATCTTAAAGCGCGTGGAAGGGCGAGTAAAATGCACTACTAAACTTCTATGATAGGGCAATCAGAGTTCCGGATAGATCATTTTATATTTTGTTTACTATAACATTTCAGGGAAATTCTATCACATTTGTTCAATTTACGTCGCTCCTATTTCAGATAGCGTATTGGGCTAAGCGGCATGTCAGAGCGCAGGAAATGGCGAGTAAAATGCACTATTAAGCTTCTAGGGTTGGGCTCATAGAGACCCGATTACATCATTTTATATTATGGTTAATTTAAGAATTCAGCGAAATCCTATCACATTTGTTCATTTTACGTCGCTCCTATTTCAGATAGCGTATTGGGCTAAGCGGCATCTTAAAGCGCGCGGAATGACGAGTGAAATGCACTATTAAACTTCTAGGGTAGGGCGAACAAAGACCCGATTAGATCATTTTACATTAAGGTTAATATAAGAATTCAGCGAAATTCTATCACATTTGTTCAATTTACATCGCTCCTATTTCAGATAGCGACTTGTGCTAAGCGTCATCTCAAAGCGCAAGAAATGGCGAGTAAAATGCACTATTAAACTTCTAGGATAAGGCAAACAGAAACCCGATTAGATCATTTTATATTACGGTTAATATAAGAATTCAGCGTAATTCTGTGACATTTGTTCAACTTACGTAGCTCCTATTTCGGATAGCGTGCTGGGCTAGGCGGCAACTTAAAGCGCGTGGAATGGCGAGTAAAATGCACTATTAAACTTCTATGATAGGGCAAACAGAGACTCGATTAGATCATTTTATATTATGGTTAATTTATCAATTCAGCGAAATTCTATCACATTTGTTCAATTTACGTCTCTCCTATTTCAGATAGCTTATTGGGCTAAGCGGCATCGCAAAGCGCATGAATTGACGAGTAAAATGCACTATTAAACTTCTAGGATAAGGCAAACAGAGACCCGATTAGATCATTTTATATTACGGTTAATATAAGAATTCAGCGTAATTCTGTGACATTTGTTCAACTTACGTAGCTCCTATTTCAGATAGCGTACTGGGCTAGGCGGCAACTTAAAGCGCGTGGAATGGCGAGTAAAATGCACTATTAAGCTTCTATGATAGGGCAATCAGAGACCCGCTTAGATCATTTTATATTTTGGTTAATATAAGAATTCAGCGAAATTCTATCACATTTGTTCAATTTACGTCGCTCCTATTTCAGATAGCGTATTGGGATAAGCGGCATCTCAAGGCGCATGAAATGGCGAGTAAAATGCACTACTAAACTTCTAGGGTAGGGCAATCAGAGACCCGATTAGATCATTTTATATTATGGTTAATTTAAGAATTCAGCAAAATTCTAACTCATTTGTTCAATTTACGTCGCTCCTATTTCAGATAGCGTACTCGGATAGGCGGCATCTTAAAGCGCGTGGAGTGGCGAGTAAAATGTACTATTAAACTTCTATGATAGGGCAATCAGAGACCCGGTTAGATCATTTTATATTTTGGTTAATATAAGAATTCAGCGAAATTCTATCACATTTGTTCAATTTACGTCGCTCCTATTTCAGATAGCGTATTGGGCTAAGCGGCATCTCAAAGCGCATGAAATGGCGTGTAAAATACACTATTAAGCTTCTACGCTAGGGCGAAGAGAGACCCGATTAGATCATTTAACATTATGGTTAATAAAAGGATTCAGCGAAATTCTATCACATTTGTTCAACTTACGTCGCTCCTATTTCAGATAGAGTACTGGGCTGGGCGGCATCTTAAATCGCGTGGAAGTGCGAGTAAAATGCACTACTAAACTTCTATTATAGGGCAATCAGAGAGCCGATTAGATCATTTCATATTTTGGTTAATATAAGAATTCAGCGAAATTCTATCACATTTGTTCAATTTACGTCGCTCCTATTTCAGATTGCGTATTGGGCTAAGCGGCATCTCAAAGCGCATGAAATGACGAGTGAAAGGCACTATTAAACTTCTAGGGTAGGGCGAACAGAGGACCGATTAGATCATTTTACATTAAGGTTAATATAAGAATTCAGGGAAATTCTATCACGTTTGTTCAATTTACGTCGCTACTATTTCAGATAGCGTATTGGGCTAAGCGGCATCTCAAAGCGCATGAAATGGCGACTAAAATGCACTGTTAAACTTCTAGGGCAGGGCAAACGGAGACCCGATTAGATCATTTCATATTATGGTTTATTTAAGAATTCAGAAAAATTCTATCACATTTGTTCAATTTACGTCGCTCCTATTTCAGATAGCTTATTGGGCTAAGCGGCATCTCAAAGCGCATAAAATGACGAGTGAAATGCACTATTGAACTTCTAGGATAAGGCAAACAGAGACCGGATCAGATCATTTTATATTACGGTTAATATAAGAATTCAGCGTAATTCTATCACATTTGTTCAATTTACGTCGCTGATATTTCAGATAGCGTATTGGGCTAAGCGGCATCTCAAAGCGCAAGAAATGGCGAGTAAAATGCACTATTAAACTTCTAGGGTAGGGCAAACAGAGACCCGATAAGATCATTTTATATTATGGTTAATTTAAGAATTCAGCGAAACTCTATCACATTTGTTCAATTTATGTCGCTCCTATTTCAGATGGCGTATTGGTCTAAGCGGCATCTCAATGCGCATGAAATGGCGAGTAAAATGCACTATTAAACTTCTAGGATAAGGCAAACGGAGACCCGATTAGATCATTTTATATTACGGTTAATATAAGAATTCAGCGTAATTCTATCACATTTGTTCAACTTACGTCGCTCCTATTTCAGATAGCGTACTGTGCTAGGCGGCATCTTAAAGCGCGTGGAAGGGCGAGTAAAATGCACTACTAAACTTCTATGATAGGGCAATCAGAGACCCGATTAGATCATTTTATATTTTGGTTAATATAAGAATTCAGCGTAATTCTATCGCATTTGTTCAATTTACGTCGCTCCTATATCAGATAGCATATTGGGCTAAGCGGCATCTCAAAACGCATGAAATGGCGAGTAATATGCACTATTAAACTTCTAGGGTAAGGCAAACAGAGACCCGATTAGATCATTTTATATTACGGATAATATAAGAATTCAGCGAAATTCTATCACATTTGTTCAATTTACGTCGCTCCTATTTCAGATAGCGTACTGGGCTAGGCGGAAACTTAAAGCGCGTGGAATGGCGAGTAACATGCACTATTAAACTTCTATGATAGGGCAATCAGAGACCCGATTAGATCATTTCATATTTTGGTTAATATAAGAATTCAGCGAAATTCTATCACATTTGTTCAATTTACGTCGCTCCTATTTCAGATAGCTTATTGGGCTAAGCGGCATCTCAAGGCGCATGAAATGACGAGTGAAATGCACTATTAAACTTCTAGGGTAGGGCGAACAAAGACACGATTAGATCATTTTACATTAAGGTTAATATAAGAATTCAGCGAAATTCTATCACATTTGTTCAATTTACATCGCTCCTATTTCAGATAGCGACTTGTGCTAAGCGTCATCTCAAAGCGCATGAAATGGCGAGTAAAATGCACTATTAAACTTCTAGGATAAGGCAAACAGAAACCCGACTAGATCATTTTATATTACGGTTAATATAAGAATTCAGCGTATTTCTGTGACATTTGTTCAACTTACGTAGCTCCTATTTCGCATAGCGTGCTGGGCTAGGCGGCAACTTAAAGCGCGTGGAATGGCGAGTAAAATGCACTATTAAACTTCTATGATAGGGCAATCAGAGACCCGATTAGATCATTTTATATTTTGGTTAATATAAGAATTCAGCGAAATTCTATCACATTTGTTCAATTTACGTCGCTCCTATTTCAGATAGCGTATTGGGCTGAGCGGCACCTTAAAGCGCGCGGAATGGCGAGTAAAATGCACTATTAAACTTCTAGGGTAGGGCGAACAGAGACTCGATTAGATCATTTTATATTATGGTTAATTTATCAATTCAGCGAAATTCTATCACATTTGTTCAATTTACGTCGCTCCTATTTCAGATAGCTTATTGGGCTAAGCGGCATCGCAAAGCGCATGAATTGACGAGTAAAATGCACTATTAATCTTCTAGGATAAGGCAAACGGAGACCCGATTAGATCATTTTATATTACGGTTAATATAAGAATTCAGCGTAATTCTGTGACATTTGTTCAACTTACGTAGCTCCTATTTCAGATAGCGTACTGGGCTAGGCGGCAACTTAAAGCGCGTGGAATGGCGAGTAAAATGCACTATTAAGCTTCTATGATAGGGCAATCAGAGACCCGCTTAGATCATTTTATATTTTGGTTAATATAAGAATTCAGCGAAATTCTATCACATTTGTTCAATTTACGTCGCTCCTATTTCAGATAGCGTATTGGGCTAAGCGGCATCTCAAAGCGCACGAAAGGGCGCGCAAAATGCACTACTAAACTTCTAGGGTAGGGCAATCAGAGACCCGATTAGATCATTTTATATTTTGGTTAATATAAGAATGCAGCGAAATTCTATCACATTTGTTCAATTTACGTCGCTCCTATTTCAGATAGCGTATTGGGCTAAGCGGCATCTCAAAGCGCATGGAATGGCGAGTGAAATGCACTATTAAACTTATAGGGTAGGGCGAACAGAGAGCCGAATAGATCATTTTATATTACGGTTAATATAAGAATTCAGCGTAATTCTATCACATTTGTTCAACTAACGTCGCTCCTATTTCAGATAGCGTACTGCGCTAGGCGGCATCTTAAAGCGCGTGGAAGGGCGAGTAAAATGCACTACTAAACTTCTATGATAGGGCAATCAGAGTTCCGGATAGATCATTTTATATTTTGTTTACTATAACATTTCAGGGAAATTCTATCACATTTGTTCAATTTACGTCGCTCCTATTTCAGATAGCGTATTGGGCTAAGCGGCATGTCAGAGCGCAGGAAATGGCGAGTAAAATGCACTATTAAGCTTCTAGGGTTGGGCTCATAGAGACCCGATTACATCATTTTATATTATGGTTAATTTAAGAATTCAGCGAAATCCTATCACATTTGTTCATTTTACGTCGCTCCTATTTCAGATAGCGTATTGGGCTAAGCGGCATCTTAAAGCGCGCGGAATGACGAGTGAAATGCACTATTAAACTTCTAGGGTAGGGCGAACAAAGACCCGATTAGATCATTTTACATTCAGGTTAATATAAGAATTCAGCGAAATTCTATCACATTTGTTCAATTTACATCGCTCCTATTTCAGATAGCGACTTGTGCTAAGCGTCATCTCAAAGCGCAAGAAATGGCGAGTAAAATGCACTATTAAACTTCTAGGATAAGGCAAACAGAAACCCGATTAGATCATTTTATATTACGGTTAATATAAGAATGCAGCGTAATTCTGTGACATTTGTTCAACTTACGTAGCTCCTATTTCGGATAGCGTGCTGGGCAAGGCGGCAACTTAAAGCGCGTGGAATGGCGAGTAAAATGCACTATTAAACTTCTATGATAGGGCAAACAGAGACTCGATTAGATCATTTTATATTATGGTTAATTTATCAATTCAGCGAAATTCTATCACATTTGTTCAATTTACGTCTCTCCTATTTCAGATAGCTTATTGGGCTAAGCGGCATCGCAAAGCGCATGAATTGACGAGTAAAATGCACTATTAAACTTCTAGGATAAGGCAAACAGAGACTCGATTAGATCATTTTATATTACGGTTAATATAAGAATTCAGCGTAATTCTGTGACATTTGTTCAACTTACGTAGCTCCTATTTCAGATAGCGTACTGGGCTAGGCGGCAACTTAAAGCGCGTGGAATGGCGAGTAAAATGCACTATTAAGCTTCTATGATAGGGCAATCAGAGACCCGCTTAGATCATTTTATATTTTGGTTAATATAAGAATTCAGCGAAATTCTATCACGTTTGTTCAATTTACGTCGCTCCTATTTCAGATAGCGTATTGGGATAAGCGGCATCTCAAGGCGCATGAAATGGCGAGTAAAATGCACTACTAAACTTCTAGGGTAGGGCAATCAGAGACCCGATTAGATCATTTTATATTATGGTTAATTTAAGAATTCAGCAAAATTCTAACTCATTTGTTCAATTTACGTCGCTCCTATTTCAGATAGCGTACTCGGATAGGCGGCATCTTAAAGCGCGTGGAGTGGCGAGTAAAATGTACTATTAAACTTCTATGATAGGGCAATCAGAGACCCGGTTAGATCATTTTATATTTTGGTTAATATAAGAATTCAGCGAAATTCTATCACATTTGTTCAATTTACGTCGCTCCTATTTCAGATAGCGTATTGGGCTAAGCGGCATCTCAAAGCGCATGAAATGACGAGTGAAAGGCACTATTAAACTTCTAGGGTAGGGCGAACAGAGGACCGATTAGATCATTTTACATTAAGGTTAATATAAGAATTCAGGGAAATTCTATCACGTTTGTTCAATTTACGTCGCTACTATTTCAGATAGCGTATTGGGCTAAGCGGCATCTCAAAGCGCATGAAATGGCGACTAAAATGCACTGTTAAACTCCTAGGGCAGGGCAAACGGAGACCCGATTAGATCATTTCATATTATGGTTTATTTAAGAATTCAGAAAAATTCTATCACATTTGTTCAATTTACGTCGCTCCTATTTCAGATAGCTTATTGGGCTAAGCGGCATCTCAAAGCGCATTAAATGACGAGTGAAATGCACTATTGAACTTCTAGGATAAGGCAAACAGAGACCGGATCAGATCATTTTATATTACGGTTAATATAAGAATTCAGCGTAATTCTATCACATTTGTTCAATTTACGTCGCTGATATTTCAGATAGCGTATTGGGCTAAGCGCCACCTCAAAGCGCAAGAAATGGCGAGTAAAATGCACTATTAAACTTCTAGGGTAGGGCAAACAGAGACCCGATAAGATCATTTTATATTATGGTTAATTTAAGAATTCAGCGAAACTCTATCACATTTGTTCAATTTATGTCGCTCCTATTTCAGATGGCGTATTGGTCTAAGCGGCATCTCAATGCGCATGAAATGGCGAGTAAAATGCACTATTAAACTTCTAGGATAAGGCAAACGGAGACCCGATTAGATCATTTTATATTACAGTTAATATAAGAATTCAGCGTAATTCTATCACATTTGTTCAACTTACGTCGCTCCTATTTCAGATAGCATACTGGGCTAGGCGGCATCATAAAGCGCGTGGAATGGCGAGTAAAATGCACTATTAAACTTCTATGATAGGGCTATCAGAGACCCGATTAGATCATTTTATATTTTGGTTAATATAAGAATTCAGCGAAATTCTGTCACATTCGTTCAATTTACGTCGCTCCTATTTCAGATAGCGTATTGGGCTAAGCGGCATCTCAAAGCGCATGAAATGGCGAGTAAAATGCTCTATTAAACTTCTAGGGTTGGGCGAACAAAGACCCGATTAGATCATTTTACATTAAGGTTAATATAAGAATTCAGGCAAATTCTATCACATTTGTTCAATTTACGTCGCTCCTATTTCAGATAGCGTATTGGGCTAAGCGCCATCTCAAAGCGCATGAAATGGCGAGTAAAATGCACTATTAAACTTCGAGGGTAGGGCAAACAGAGACCCGATTAGATCATTTTATATTATGGTTAATTTAAGAATTCAGCCAGATTCTATCACATTTGTTCAATTTACGTCGCTCCTATATCAGATAGCATATTGGGCTAAGCGGCATCTCAAAGCGCATGAAATGGCGAGTAATATGCACTATTAAACTTCTAGGGTAAGGCAAACAGAGACCCGATTAGATCATTTTATATTACGGTTAATATAAGAATTCAGCGAAATTCTATCACATTTGTTCAATTTACGTCGCTCCTATTTCAGATAGCGTACTGGGCTAGGCGGCAACTTAAAGCGCGTGGAATGGCGAGTAAAATGCACTATTAAACTTCTATGATAGGGCAATCAGAGACCCGATTACATAATTTTATATTTTGGTTAATAGAAGAATTCAGCGAAATTCTATCACATTTGTTCAATTTACGTCGCTCCTATTTCAGATAGCGTATTGGGCTAAGCGGCATCTTAAAGCGCGCGGAATGGCGAGTAAAATGCACTATTAAACTTCTAGGGTAGGGCAAACAGAGACTCGATTAGATCATTTTATATTATGGTTAATTTATCAATTCAGCGAAATTCTATCACATTTGTTCAATTTACGTCGCTCCTATTTCAGATAGCTTATTGGGCTAAGCGGCATCGCAAAGCGCATGAATTGACGAGTAAAATGCACTATTAAACTTCTGGGATAAGGCAAACAGAGACCCGATTAGATCATTTTATATTACGGTTAATATAAGAATTCAGCGTAATTCTGTGACATTTGTTCAACTTACGTAGCTCCTATTTCAGATAGCGTACTGGGCTAGGCGGCAACTTAAAGGGCGTGGAATGGCGAGTAAAATGCACTATTAAGATTCTATGATAGGGCAATCAGAGACCCGCTTAGATCATTTTATATTTTGGTTAATATAAGAATTCAGCGAAATTCTATCACATTTGTTCAATTTACGTCGCTCCTATTTCAGATAGCGTATTGGGATAAGCGGCATCTCAAGGCGCATGAAATGGCGAGTAAAATGCACTACTAAACTTCTAGGGTAGGGCAATCAGAGACCCGATTAGATCATTTTATATTATGGTTAATTTAAGAATTCAGCAAAATTCTAACACATTTGTTCAATTTACGTCGCTCCTATTTCAGATAGCGTACTCGGATAGGCGGCATCTTAAAGCGCGTGGAGTGGCGAGTAAAATGTACTATTAAACTTCTATGATAGGGCAATCAGAGACCCGGTTAGATCATTTTATATTTTGGTTAATATAAGAATTCAGCGAAATTCTATCACATTTGTTTAATTTACGTCGCTCCTATTTCAGATAGCGTATTGGGCTAAGCGGCATCTCAAAGCGCATGAAATGGGGAGTAAAATGCACTATTAAACATCTAGGGTAGGGCAATCAGAGACCCGATTAGATCATTTTATATTTTGGTTAATATAAGAATTCAGCGAAATTCTATCACATTTGTTCAATTTACGTCGCTCCTATTTCAGATAGCGTATTGGTCTAAGCGGCATCTCAAAGCGCATGAAATGTCGTGTAAAATGCACTATTAAACTTCTAGGATAAGGCAAACAGAGACCCGATTAGATCATTTTATATTACGGTTAACATAAGAATTCAGCGTAATTCTGTGACATTTGTTCAATTTACGTCGCTCCTATTTCTGATAGCGAATTGGGCTAAGCGGCATCTCAAACCGCACGAAAGGGCGAGTAAAATGCACTATTAAACTACTAGGGTAGGGCAACTAGAGACCCGATTAGATCATTTGACATGAAGGATAAGATAAGAATTCAGCGAAATTCTATCACATTTGTTCAACTTTCGTCGCTCCTATTTCAGATAGCGTACTGGGCTAGGCGGCATCTCAAAGCGCGTGGAATGGCGAGTAAAATGCACTCTTAAACATCTATGATAGGGCAATCAGAGACCCGATTAGATCATTTTATATTTTGGTTAATATAAGAATTCAGCGAAATTCTATCACATTTGTTCAATTTACGTCGCTCCTATTTCAGATAGCGTATTGGGCTAAGCTGCATCTCAAAGCGCATGAAATGGCTCGTAAAATGCACTATTAAACTTCTAGGGTAGGGCAATCAGAGACCAGATTAGATCATTTTATATTATGGTTCATTTAAGAATTCAGCAAAAGTCTATCACATTTGTTCAATTTACGTCGTTCCTATTTCAGATAGCATACTGGGCTAGGCGGCATCTTAAAGCGCGTGGAATGGCGAGTAAAATGCACTATTAAACTTCTATGATAGGGCAATCAGAGACCCGATTAGATCATTTTATATTTTGGTTAATATAAGGATTCAGCGTAATTCTATCACATTTGTTCAATTTACGTCGCTCCTATATCAGATAGCGTATTGCGCTAAGCGGCATCTCAAAGCGCATGAAACGGCGAGAGAAATGCACTATTAAACTTCTTGGGTAGGGCGAACAGAGACCCGATTACATCATTTTATATTACGGTTAATTTAAGAATTCATCAAAATTCTATCACATTTGTTCAATTTACGTCGCTCCTATTTCAGATAGCGTGCTGGGCTACGCGGTATCTTAAAGCGCGTGGAAGGGCGAGTAAAATGCACTACTATACTTCTATGATAGGGCAATCAGAGTCCCGTTTAGATCAGTTTATATTTTGTTTACTATAACATTTCAGGGAAATTCTATCACATTTGTTCAATTTACGTCGCTCCTATTTCAGATAGCGTATTGGGCTATGCGGCATCTCAAAGCGCATGAAATGACGAGAGAAATGCACTATTAAACTTCTTGGGTAGGGCGAACAGAGACCCGATTACATCATTTTATATTATGGTTAATTTAAGAATTCAGCAAAATTCTATCACATTTGTTCAACTTACGTCGCTCCTATTTCAGAAAGCGTACTCGGATAGGCGGCATCTTAAAGCGCGTGGAATGGCGAGTAAAATGCACTATTAAACTTCTCGGGTAATGCAAACGGAGACCCGATTACATCATTTTATATTACGGTTAATATAAGATTTCAGGGAAATTCTATCACATTTGTTCAATTTACGTCGCTCCTATTTCAGATAGCTATTGGGCTAAGCGGCATCTCAAAGCGCATGAAATGACGAGAGAAATGCACTATTAAACTTCTTGGGTAGGGCGAACAGAGACCCGATTAGATCATTTGATATTATGGTTAATTTAAGAATTCAGCCAAATTCTATCACATTTGTTCAATTTACGTCGCTCCTATTTCAGATAGCGTACTGGGCTAGGCGACATCTTAAAGCGCGTGGATTGGCGAGTAAAATGCACTATTAAACTTCTAGGGTAGGGCAAGCAGAGACCCGATTACATCATTTTATATTATGGTTAATTTAAGAATTCAGCAAAATTCTATCACATTCGTTCAATTTAGGTCGCTCCTATTTCAGATAGCGTACTGGGCTAGGCGACATCTTAAAGCGCGTGGAATGGCGAGTAAAATGCACTATTAAAGTTCAATGATAGGGCAATCAGTGACCCGATTAGATCATTTTATATTATAGTTAATTTAAGATTTCAGGGAAATTCTATCACATTTGTTCAATTTACGTCGCTCCTATTTCGGATAGCGCACTGGGCTAGGCGGCATCCTAAAGCGCGTGGAGTGGCGAGTAAAATGCACTATTAATCATCTATGATAGGGCAATCAGAGACCCGATTAGATCATTTTATATTTTGGTTAATATAAGAATTCAGCGAAATTCTACAACATTTGTTCAATTTACGTCGCTCCTATTTCAGATAGCGTATCGGGCTAAGCGGCATCTCAAAGCGCATGAAATGGCGAGTAAAATGCACTATTAAACTTCTAGGGTAGGGCAAACAGAGACCCGATTAGATCATTTTATGTTATGGTTAATTTAAGAATTCAGGGAAATTCTATCACGTTTGTTCAATTTACGTCGCTACTATTTCAGATAGCGTATTGGGCTAAGCGGCATCTCAAAGCGCATGAAATGGCGACTAAAATGCACTGTTAAACTTCTAGGGTAGGGCAAACAGAGACCCGATTAGATCATTTCATATTATGGTTTATTTAAGAATTCAGAAAAAGTCTATCACATTTGTTCAATTTACGTCGCTCCTATTTCAGATAGCTTATTGGGCTAAGCGGCATCTCAAAGCGCATTATATGACGAGTGAAATGCACTATTGAACTTCTAGGATAAGGCAAACAGAGACCCGATAAGATCATTTTATATTACGGTTAATATAAGAATTCAGCGTAATTCTATCACATTTGTTCAATTTACGTCGCTGATATTTCAGATAGCGTATTGGGCTAAGCGGCATCTCAAAGCGCAAGAAATGGCGAGTAAAATGCACTATTAAACTTCTAGGGTAGGGCAAACAGAGACCCGATTAGATCATTTGATATTATGGTTAATTTAAGAATTCAGCCAAATTCTATCACATTTGTTCAATTTACGTCGCTCCTATTTCAGATAGCGTACTGCGCTAGGCGGAATCTTAAAGCGCGTGGATTGGCGAGTAAAATGCACTATTAAACTTCTAGGGTAGGGCAATCAGAGACCCGATTAGATGATTTTATATTATGGTTAATTTAAGAATTCAGCAAAATTCTATCATATTTGTACAATTTACGTCGCTCCTATTTCAGATAGCATACTGGACTAGGCGGCATCTTAAAGCGCGTGGAATGGCGAGTAAAATGCACTATTAATCTTCTATGATAGGGCAATCAGAGACCCGATTAGATCATTTTATATTTTGGTTAATATAAGAATTCAGCGTAATTCTATCGCATTTGTTCAATTTACGTCGCTCCTATATCAGATAGCATATTGGGCTAAGCGGCATCTCAAAGCGCATGAAATGGCGAGTAATATGCACTATTAAACTTCTAGGGTAAGGCAAACAGAGACCCGATTAGATCATTTTATATTACGGTTAATATAAGAATTCAGCGAAATTCTATCACATTTGTTCAATTTACGTCGCTCCTATTTCAGATAGCGTACTGGGCTAGGCGGCAACTTCAAGCGCGTGGAATGGCGAGTAAAATGCACTATTAAACTTCTATGATAGGGCAATCAGAGACCCGATTAGATCATTTTATATTTTGGTTAATATAAGAATTCAGCGAAATTCTATCACATTTGTTCAATTTACGTCGCTCCTATTTCAGATAGCGTATTGGGCTAAGTGGCATCTCAAAGCGCATGAAATGACGAGTGAAAGGCACTATTAAACTTCTAGGGTAGGGCGAACAGAGAACCGATTAGATCATTTTACATTAAGGTTGATATAAGAATTCAGGGAAATTCTATCACGTTTGTTCAATTTACGTCGCTACAATTTCAGATAGCGTATTGGGCTAAGCGGCATCTCAAAGCGCATGAAATGGCGACTAAAATTCACTGTTAAACTTCTAGGGTAGGGCAAACAGAGACCCGATTACATCATTTCATATTATGGTTTATTTAAGAATTCAGAAAAATTCTATCACATTTGTTCAATTTACGTCGCTCCTATATCAGATAGCTTATTGGGCTAAGCGGCATCTCAAAGCGCATTAAATGACGAGTGAAATGCACTATTGAACTTCTAGGATAAGGCAAACAGAGACCCGATCAGATCATTTTATATTACGGTTAATATAAGAATGCAGCGTAATTCTATCACATTTGTTCAATTTACGTCGCTGATATTTCAGATAGCGTATTGGGCTAAGCGGCATCTCAAAGCGCAATAAATGGCGAGTAAAATGCACTATTAAACTTCTAGGGTATGGCAAACAGAGACCCGATAAGATCATTTTATATTATGGTTAATTTAAGAATTCAGCGAAACTCTATCACATTTGTTCAATTTATGTCGCTCCTATTTCAGATGGCGTATTGGGCTAAGCGGAATCTCAATGCGCATGAAATGGCGAGTAAAATGCACTATTAAACTTGTAGGATAAGTCAAACGGAGACCCCATTAGATCATTTTATATTATGGTTAATTTAAGAATTCAGCGAAATTCTCTCACATTTGTTCAATTTACGTCGCTGATATTTCAGATAGCGTATTGGGCTAAGCGGCATCTTAAAGCGTGTGTAATGGCGAGTAAAATGCACTATTAAACTTCTATGATAGGGCAATCAGAGACCCGATTAGATCATTTTATATTTTGGTTAATATAAGAATTCAGCGAAATTCTATCACATTTGTTCAATTTACGTCGCTCCAATTTCAGATAGCTTATTGGGCTAAGCGGTATCGCAAAGCGCATGAATTGACGAGTGAAATGCACTATTAAACTTCTTGGGTAGGGCGAACAAAGACCCGATTAGATCATTTTACATTAAGGTTAATATAAGAATTCAGCGAAATTCTATCACATTTGTTCAATTTACATCGCTCCTATTTCAGATAGCGACTTGTGCTAAGCGGCATCTCAAAGCGCAGGAAATGGCGAGTAAAATGCACCATTAAACTTCTAGGGTAGGGCAAACAGAGACCCCATTAGATCATTTTATATTATGGTTAATTTAAGAATTCAGCAAAATTCTATCACATTTGTTCAATTTACGTCGCTCCTATTTCAGATAGCGTACTGGGCTAGGCGGCATCTTAAAGCGCGTGGTGTGCGGAGTAAACTGCACTATTAATCTTCCATGATAGGGCAATCAGAGACCCGATTAGATCATTTTATATTTTGGTGAATATAAGAATTCAGCGAAATTCTATCACATTTGTTCAATTTACGTCGCTCCTATTTCAGATAGCATATTGGGCTAAGCGGCATCGCAAAGCGCATGAAATGACGAGTGAAATGCACTATTAAACTTCTTGGGTAGGGCGAACAGAGAGCCGATTACATCATTTTATATTATGGTTAATTTAAGAATTCGGCAAAATTCTATCACATTTGTTCAATTTACGTCGCTCCTATTTCAGATAGCATATTGGGCTAAGCGGCATCTCAAAGCGCATGAAATGACGAGTGAAATGCACTATTAAACTTCTAGGGTAGGGCGAACAGAGACCCGATTAGATCATTTTACATTAAGGTTAATATAAGAATTCAGCGAAATTCTATCACATTTGTTCAATTTACATCGCTCCTATTTCAGATAGCGACTTGTGCTAAGCGGCATCTCAAAGCGCAGGAAATGGCGAGTAAAATGCACCATTAAACTTCTAGGGTAGGGCAAACAGAGACCCCATTAGATCATTTTATATTATGGTTAATTTAAGAATTCAGCAAAATTCTATCACATTTGTTCAATTTACGTCGCTCCTATTTCAGATAGCGTACTGGGCTAGGCGGCATCTTAAAGCGCGTGGAGTGCGGAGTAAACTGCACTATTAATCTTCCATGATAGGGCAATCAGAGACCCGATTACATCATTTTATATTATGGTTAATTTAAGAATTCGGCAAAATTCTATCACATTTGTTCAATTTACGTCGCTCCTATTTCAGATAGCATATTGGGCTAAGCGGCATCTCAAAGCGCATGAAATGACGAGTGAAATGCACTATTAAACTTCTAGGGTAGGGCGAACAGAGACCCGATTAGATCATTTTACATTAAGGTTAATATAAGTATTCAGGGAAATTCTATCACATTTGTTCAATTTACGTCGCTCCTATTTCAGATAGCGTATTGGCCTAAGCGGCATCTCAAAGCGCATGAAATAGCGAGAAAAATGCACTGTTAAACTTCTAGGGTAAGGCAAACAGAGACCCGATTAGATCATTTCATATTATGGTTTATTTAAGAATTCAGAAAAATTCTATCGCATTCGTTCAATTTACGTGGCTCCTATATCAGATAGCTTATTGGGCTCAGCGGCATCTCAAAGCGCATGAAATGACGAGTGAAATGCACTATTAATCTTCTAGGGTAGGGCGAACAGAGACCCGATTAGATCATTTTACATTAAGGTTAATATAAGAATTCAGCGAGATTCTCTCACATTTGTTCAATTTACGTCGCTGGTATTTCAGATAGCGTATTGGGCTAAGCGGCATCTCAAAGCGCAAGAAATGGCAAGTAAAATGAACTATTAAACTTCTAGGGTAGGGCAAACAGAGACCCGATTAGATCATTTTATATTATGGTTAATTTAAGAATTCAGCGAAATTCTATCACATTTGTTCAATTTACGTCGCTCCTATTGCAGATAGCGTATTGGGCTAAGCGGCATCTCAAAGCGCATGAAACGGCGAGTAAAATGCACTACTAAACTTCTAGGGTAAGGCAAACAGAGATCCGATTAGATCATTTTATATTACGGTTAATATAAGAATTCAGCGTAAATCTATCACATTTGTTCAACATACGTCGCTCCTATTTCAGATAGTGTTCTGGGCCAGGCGGCATCTTAAAGCGCGTGGAAGGGCGAGTAAAATGCACTACTAAACTTCTATGATAGGGCAATCAGAGTCCCGTTTAGATCATTTTATATTTTGTTTAATATAAGATTTCAGGGAAATTCTATCACATTTGTTCAATTTACGTCGCTCCTATTTCAGATAGCGTATTGGGCTAAGCGGCATCTCAAAGCGCATGAAATGGCGAATAAAATGCACTATTAAACTTCTAGGCTAGGGCGAACAGAGACCTGATTAGATCATTTTATATTATGGTTAATTCAAGAATTCTTCGAAAATCTATCACATTTGTTCAATTTACATCGCTCCTATTTCAGATAGCGTACTGGGCTAAGCGCATCTCAAAGGGGCATGAAATGGCGAGTAAAATGCACTATTAAACTTCTAGGATAAGGCAAACAGAGACCCGATTAGATCATTTTATATTACGGTTAATATAAGAATTCAGCGAGATTCTCTCACATTTGTTCAATTTACGTCGCTGATATTTCAGATAGCGTATTGGGCTAAGCGGCATCTCAAAGCGCAAGAATGGCGAGTAAAATGAACTATTAAACTTCTAGGGGTAGGGCAATCAGAGACCCGATTCGATCATTTTACATTTATGGTTAATTTAAGAGTTCAGCAAAATTCTATCACA
Source organism: Macropis europaea (assembly GCA_916610135.2). Lineage (NCBI taxonomy): Eukaryota > Metazoa > Arthropoda > Insecta > Hymenoptera > Melittidae > Macropis > Macropis europaea. The sequence continues at coordinate 48,434 of CAKAJE020001269.1, read as the reverse complement.
TTTGTTCAACTTACGTCGCTCCTATTCAGATAGCGTACTGGGCTAGGCGGCACCTTAAAGCGCGTGGAATGGCGAGTAAAATGCACTTTTTAAACTTCTATGATAGGGCAATCAGAGACCCGACTAGATCATTTTATATTTGGTTAATATAAGAATTCAGCGTTATTCTATCACATTTGTTCAATTTACGTCGCTGATATTTCAGATAGCGTATTGGGCTAAGCGGCATCTCAAAGCGCAATAAATGGCGAGTAAAATGCACTATTAAACTTCTAGGGTATGGCAAACAGAGACCCGATAAGATCATTTTATATTATGGTTAATTTAAGAATTCAGCGAAATTCTATCACATTTGTTCAATTTACGTCGCTCCTATTTCAGATAGCATATTGGGCTAAGCGGCATCGCAAAGCGCATGAAATGACGAGTGAAATGCACTATTAAACTTCTTGGGTAGGGCGAACAGAGAGCCGATTACATCATTTTATGTTATGGTTAATTTAAGAATTCAGGGAAATTCTATCACGTTTGTTCAATTTACGTCGCTACTATTTCAGATAGCGTATTGGGCTAAGCGGCATCTCAAAGCGCATGAAATGGCGACTAAAATGCACTGTTAAACTTCTAGGGTAGGGCAAACAGAGACCCGATTAGATCATTTCATATTATGGTTTATTTAAGAATTCAGAAAAAGTCTATCACATTTGTTCAATTTACGTCGCTCCTATTTCAGATAGCTTATTGGGCTAAGCGGCATCTCAAAGCGCATTAAATGACGAGTGAAATGCACTATTGAACTTCTAGGATAAGGCAAACAGAGACCCGATTAGATCATTTTATATTACGGTTAATATAAGAATTCAGCGTAATTCTATCACATTTGTTCAACTTACGTCGTTCCTATTTCAGATAGCATACTGGGCTAGGCGGCATCTTAAAGTGCGCGGAATGGCGAGTAAAATGCACTATTAAACTTCTATGATAGGGCTATCAGAGACACGATTAGATCATTTTATATTTTGGTTAATATAAGAATTCAGCGAAATTCTGTCACATTCGTTCAATTTACGTCGCTCCTATTTCAGATAGCGTATTGGGCTAAACGGCATCTCAAAGCGCATGAAATGGCGAGTAAAATGCACTATTAAACTTCTAGGGTTGGGCGAACAAAGACCCGATTAGATCATTTTACATTAAGGTTAATATAAGAATTCAGGCAAATTCTATCACATTTGTTCAATTTACGTCGCTCCTATTTCAGATAGCGTATTGGGCTAAGCGCCATCCCAAAGCGCATGAAATGGCGAGTAAAATGCACTATTAAACTTCTAGGGTAGGGCAAACAGAGACCCGATTAGATCATTTTATATTATGGTTAATTTAAGAATTCAGCCAAATTCTATCACATTTGTTCAATTTACGTCGCTCCTATTTCAGATAGCGTACTGCGCTAGGCGGAATCTTAAAGCGCGTGGATTGGCGAGTAAAATGCACTATTAAACTTCTAGGGTAGGGCAATCAGAGACCCGATTAGATGATTTTATATTATGGTTAATTTAAGAATTCAGCAAAATTCTATCACATTTGTTCAATTTACGTCGCTCCTATTTCAGATAGCATACTGGACTAGGCGGCATCTTAAAGCGCGTGGAATGGCGAGTAAAATGCACTATTAATCTTCTATGATAGGGCAATCAGAGACCCGATTAGATCATTTTATATTTTGGTTAATATAAGAATTCAGCGTAATTCTATCGCATTTGTTCAATTTACGTCGCTCCTATATCAGATAGCATATTGGGCTAAGCGGCATCTCAAAGCGCATGAAATGGCGAGTAATATGCACTATTAAACTTCTAGGGTAAGGAAAACAGAGACCCGATTAGATCATTTTATATTACGGTTAATATAAGAATTCAGCGAAATTCTATCACATTTGTTCAACATACGTCGCTCCTATTTCAAATAGCGTATTGGGCTAAGTGGCATCTCAAAGCGCATGAAATGACGAGCGAAAGGCACTATTAAACTTCTAGGGTAGGGCGAACAGAGAACCGATTAGATCATTTTACATTAAGGTTAATATAAGTATTCAGGGAAATTCTATCACATTTGTTCAATTTACGTCGCTCCTATTTCAGATAGCGTATTGGCCTAAGCGGCATCTCAAAGCGCATGAAATAGCGAGAAAAATGCACTGTTAAACTTCTAGGGTAAGGCAAACAGAGACCCGATTAGATCATTTCATATTATGGTTTATTTAAGAATTCAGAAAAATTCTATCGCATTCGTTCAATTTACGTGGCTCCTATATCAGATAGCTTATTGGGCTCAGCGGCATCTCAAAGCGCATGAAATGACGAGTGAAATGCACTATTAATCTTCTAGGGTAGGGCGAACAGAGACCCGATTAGATCATTTTACATTAAGGTTAATATAAGAATTCAGCGAGATTCTCTCACATTTGTTCAATTTACGTCGCTGGTATTTCAGATAGCGTATTGGGCTAAGCGGCATCTCAAAGCGCAAGAAATGGCAAGTAAAATGAACTATTAAACTTCTAGGGTAGGGCAAACAGAGACCCGATTAGATCATTTTATATTATGGTTAATTTAAGAATTCAGCGAAATTCTATCACATTTGTTCAATTTACGTCGCTCCTATTGCAGATAGCGTATTGGGCTAAGCGGCATCTCAAAGCGCATGAAACGGCGAGTAAAATGCACTACTAAACTTCTAGGGTAAGGCAAACAGAGATCCGATTAGATCATTTTATATTACGGTTAATATAAGAATACAGCGTAAATCTATCACATTTGTTCAACATACGTCGCTCCTATTTCAGATAGTGTTCTGGGCCAGGCGGCATCTTAAAGCGCGTGGAAGGGCGAGTAAAATGCACTACTAAACTTCTATGATAGGGCAATCAGAGTCCCGTTTAGATCATTTTATATTTTGTTTAATATAAGATTTCAGGGAAATTCTATCACATTTGTTCAATTTACGTCGCTCCTATTTCAGATAGCGTATTGGGCTAAGCGGCATCTCAAAGCGCATGAAATGGCGAATAAAATGCACTATTAAACTTCTAGGCTAGGGCGAACAGAGACCTGATTAGATCATTTTATATTATGGTTAATTCAAGAATTCTTCGAAAATCTATCACATTTGTTCAATTTACATCGCTCCTATTTCAGATAGCGTACTGGGCTAAGCGGCATCTCAAAGGGCATGAAATGGCGAGTAAAATGCACTATTAAACTTCTAGGATAAGGCAAACGGAGACCCGATTAGATCATTTTATATTACGGTTAATATAAGAATTCAGCGAGATTCTCTCACATTTGTTCAATTTACGTCGCTGATATTTCAGATAGCGTATTGGGCTAAGCGGCATCTCAAAGCGCAAGAAATGGCGAGTAAAATGAACTATTAAACTTCTAGGGTAGGGCAATCAGAGACCCGATTCGATCATTTTACATTATGGTTAATTTAAGAGTTCTGCAAAATTCTATCACATTTGTTCAACTTACGTCGCTCCTATTTCAGATAGCGTACTGGGCTAGGCGGCACCTTAAAGCGCGTGGAATGGCGAGTAAAATGCACTTTTAAACTTCTATGATAGGGCAATCAGAGACCCGACTAGATCATTTTATATTTTGGTTAATATAAGAATTCAGCGTTATTCTATCACATTTGTTCAATTTACGTCGCTGATATTTCAGATAGCGTATTGGGCTAAGCGGCATCTCAAAGCGCAATAAATGGCGAGTAAAATGCACTATTAAACTTCTAGGGTATGGCAAACAGAGACCCGATAAGATCATTTTATATTATGGTTAATTTAAGAATTCAGCGAAATTCTATCACATTTGTTCAATTTACGTCGCTCCTATTTCAGATAGCATATTGGGCTAAGCGGCATCGCAAAGCGCATGAAATGACGAGTGAAATGCACTATTAAACTTCTTGGGTAGGGCGAACAGAGAGCCGATTACATCATTTTATGTTATGGTTAATTTAAGAATTCAGGGAAATTCTATCACGTTTGTTCAATTTACGTCGCTACTATTTCAGATAGCGTATTGGGCTAAGCGGCATCTCAAAGCGCATGAAATGGCGACTAAAATGCACTGTTAAACTTCTAGGGTAGGGCAAACAGAGACCCGATTAGATCATTTCATATTATGGTTTATTTAAGAATTCAGAAAAAGTCTATCACATTTGTTCAATTTACGTCGCTCCTATTTCAGATAGCTTATTGGGCTAAGCGGCATCTCAAAGCGCATTAAATGACGAGTGAAATGCACTATTGAACTTCTAGGATAAGGCAAACAGAGACCCGATTAGATCATTTTATATTACGGTTAATATAAGAATTCAGCGTAATTCTATCACATTTGTTCAACTTACGTCGTTCCTATTTCAGATAGCATACTGGGCTAGGCGGCATCTTAAAGTGCGCGGAATGGCGAGTAAAATGCACTATTAAACTTCTATGATAGGGCTATCAGAGACACGATTAGATCATTTTATATTTTGGTTAATATAAGAATTCAGCGAAATTCTGTCACATTCGTTCAATTTACGTCGCTCCTATTTCAGATAGCGTATTGGGCTAAACGGCATCTCAAAGCGCATGAAATGGCGAGTAAAATGCACTATTAAACTTCTAGGGTTGGGCGAACAAAGACCCGATTAGATCATTTTACATTAAGGTTAATATAAGAATTCAGGCAAATTCTATCACATTTGTTCAATTTACGTCGCTCCTATTTCAGATAGCGTATTGGGCTAAGCGCCATCCCAAAGCGCATGAAATGGCGAGTAAAATGCACTATTAAACTTCTAGGGTAGGGCAAACAGAGACCCGATTAGATCATTTTATATTATGGTTAATTTAAGAATTCAGCCAAATTCTATCACATTTGTTCAATTTACGTCGCTCCTATTTCAGATAGCGTACTGCGCTAGGCGGAATCTTAAAGCGCGTGGATTGGCGAGTAAAATGCACTATTAAACTTCTAGGGTAGGGCAATCAGAGACCCGATTAGATGATTTTATATTATGGTTAATTTAAGAATTCAGCAAAATTCTATCACATTTGTTCAATTTACGTCGCTCCTATTTCAGATAGCATACTGGACTAGGCGGCATCTTAAAGCGCGTGGAATGGCGAGTAAAATGCACTATTAATCTTCTATGATAGGGCAATCAGAGACCCGATTAGATCATTTTATATTTTGGTTAATATAAGAATTCAGCGTAATTCTATCGCATTTGTTCAATTTACGTCGCTCCTATATCAGATAGCATATTGGGCTAAGCGGCATCTCAAAGCGCATGAAATGGCGAGTAATATGCACTATTAAACTTCTAGGGTAAGGAAAACAGAGACCCGATTAGATCATTTTATATTACGGTTAATATAAGAATTCAGCGAAATTCTATCACATTTGTTCAATTTACGTCGCTCCTATTTCAAATAGCGTATTGGGCTAAGTGGCATCTCAAAGCGCATGAAATGGCGACTAAAATTCACTGTTAAACTTCTAGGGTAGGGCAAACAGAGACCCGATTAGATCATTTCATATTATGGTTTATTTAAGAATTCAGAAAAATTCTATCACATTTGTTCAATTTACGTCGCTCCTATATCAGATAGCTTATTGGGCTAAGCGGCATCTCAAAGCGCATTAAATGACGAGTGAAATGCACTATTGAACTTCTAGGATAAGGCAAACAGAGACCCGATCAGATCATTTTATATTACGGTTAATATAAGAATTCAGCGTAAATCTATCACATTTGTTCAACATACGTCGCTCCTATTTCAGATAGTGTACTGGGCCAGGCGGCATCTTAAAGCGCGTGGAAGGGCGAGTAAAATGCACTACTAAACTTCTATGATAGGGCAATCAGAGTCCCGTTTAGATCATTTTATATTTTGTTTAATATAAGATTTCAGGGAAATTCTATCACATTTGTTCAATTTACGTCGCTCCTATTTCAGATAGCGTATTGGGCTAAGCGGCATCTAAAAGCGCATGAAATGGCGAATAAAATGCACTATTAAACTTCTAGGCTAGGGCGAACAGAGACCTGATTAAATCATTTTATATTATGGTTAATTCAAGAATTCTTCGAAAATCTATCACATTTGTTCAATTTACATCGCTCCTATTTCAGATAGCGTACTGGGCTAAGCGGCATCTCAAAGGGCATGAAATGGCGAGTAAAATGCACTATTAAACTTCTAGGATAAGGCAAACAGAGACCCGATTAGATCATTTTATATTACGGTTAATATAAGAATTCAGCGAGATTCTCTCACATTTGTTCAATTTACGTCGCTGATATTTCAGATAGCGTATTGGGCTAAGCGGCATCTCAAAGCGCAAGAAATGGCGAGTAAAATGAACCATTAAACTTCTAGGGTAGGGCAATCAGAGACCCGATTCGATCACTTTATATTATGGTTAATTTAAGAGTTCAGCAAAATTCTATCACATTTGTTCAACTTACGTCGCTCCTATTTCAGATAGCGTACTGGGCTAGGCGGCATCTTAAAGCGCGTGGAATGGCGAGTAAAATGCACTTTTAAACTTCTATGATAGGGCAATCATAGACCCGATTAGATCATTTTATATTTTGGTTAATATAAGAATTCAGCGAGATTCTCTCACATTTGTTCAATTTACGTCGTTCCTATTTCAGATAGCTTATTGGGCTAAGCGGCATCGCAAAGCGCATGAAATGACGAATAAAATGCACAATTAAGCTTCTACGCTAGGGCGAACAGAGACCCGATTAGATCATTTTACGTTATGGTTAATATAAGAATTCAGGGAAATTCTATCACATTTGTTCAATTTACGTCGCTCCTATTTCAGATAGCTTATTGGGCTAAGCGGCATCGCAAAGCGCATGAAATGACGAGTGAAATGCACTATTAAACTTCTAGGGTAGGGCAAACAGAGACCCGATTAGATCATTTTATATTATGGTTAATTTAAGAATTCAGCAAAATTCTATCACATTTGTTCAATTTACGTCGCTCCTATTTCAGATAGCGTACTGGGCTAAGCGGCATCTCAAAGCGCAAGAAATGGCGAGTAAAATGCACTATTAAACTTCTAGGGTAGGGCAAACAGAGACCCGATTAGATCATTTTATATTTTGGTTAATATAAGGATTCAGCGAAACTCTATCACATTTGTTCAATTTACGGCGCTCCTATTTCAGATAGCGTATTGGGCTAAGCGGCATCTCAAAGCGCATGAAATGACGAATAAAATGCACAATTAAGCTTCTACGCTAGGGCGAACAGAGACCCGATTAGATCATTTTACGTTATGGTTAATAAAAGAATTCAGTGAAATTCTATCACATTTGATCAATTTACGTCGCTCCTATTTCAGATAGCGTACTGGGCTAAGCGGCATCTCAAAGCGGAAGAAATGGCGAGTAAAATGCACTATTAAACTTCTAGGGTAGGGCAAACAGAGACCCGATTAGATCATTTTATATTACGTTTAATATAAGAATTCAGCGTAATTCTGTCACATTTGTTCAACTTACGTCGCTCCTATTTCAGATAGCGTACTGGGCTAGGCGGCAACTTAAAGCGCGTGGAATGGCGAGTAAAATGCACTATTAAACTTCTATGATAGGGCAATCAGAGACCCGATTAGATCATTTTATATTTTGGTTAATATAAGAATTCAGCGAAATTCTATCACATTTGTTCAATTTACGTCGCTCCTATGTCAGATAGCGTATTGGGCTAAGCGGCATCTCAAAGCGCATGAAATGGCGAGTGAAATGCACTATTAATCTTCTAGGGTAGGGCAAACAGAGACCCGATTAGATCATTTTATATTATGGTTAATTTAAGAATTCAGCAAAATTCTATCACATTTGCTCAATTTACGTCGCTCCTATTTCAGATAGCGTACTGGGCTAAGCGGCATCTCAAAGCGCAAGAAATGGCGAGTAAAATGCACTATTAAACTTCTAGGGTAGGGCAAACAGAGACCCGATTAGATCATTTTATATTACGGTTAATATAAGAATTCAGCGTAATTCTGTCACATTTGTTCAACTTACGTAGCTCCTATTTCAGATAGCGTACTGGGCTAGGCGGCAACTTAAAGCGCGTGGAATGGCGAGTAAAATGCACTATTAAACTTCTATGATAGGGCAATCAGAGACCCGATTAGATCATTTTATATTTTGGTTAATATAAGAATTCAGCGAAATTCTATCACATTTGTTCAATTTACGTCGCTCCTATGTCAGATAGCGTATTGGGCTAAGCGGCATGTCAAAGCGCATGAAATGGCGAGTGAAATGCACTATTAATCATCTAGGGTAGGGCAATCAGAGACCCCATTAGATCATTTTATATTATGGTTAATTTAAGAATTCAGCGAAATTCTATCACATTTGTTCAATTTACGTCGCTCCTATGTCAGATAGCGTATTGGGCTATGCGGCATCTCGAAGCGCATGAAATGACGAGTAAAATGCACTGTTAAACTTCTAGGGAAGGGCAAACAGAGACCCGATTAGATCATTTTATATTACGGTTAATATAAGAATTCAGCGAAATTCAATCACATTTGTTCAATTTACGTCGCTCCTATGTCAGATAGCGTATTGGGCTATGCGGCATCTCAAAGCGCATGAAATGACGAGTAAAATGCACTGTTAAACTTCTAGGGTAGGGCAAGCAGAGACCCGATTAGATCATTTTATATTACGGTTAATATAAGAATTCAGCGTAATTCTATCACATTTGTTCAACTTACGTCGCTCCTATTTCAGATAGCGTACTGGGCAAGGCGGTATCTCAAAGCGCGTGGAAGGGCGAGTAAAATGCACTACTAAACTTCTATGATAGGGCAATCAGAGACCCCATTAGATCATTTTATATTATGGTTAATTTAAGAATTCAGCGAAATTCTATCACATTTGTTCAATTTACGTCGCTCCTATGTCAGATAGCGTATTGGGCTAAGCGGCATCTCAAAGCGCATGAAATGGCGAGTGAAATGCACTATTAATCTTCGAGGGTAGGGCAATCAGAGACCCCATTAGATCATTTTATATTATGGTTAATTTAAGAATTCAGCGAAATTGTATCACATTTGTTCAATTTACGTCGCTCCTATGTCAGATAGCGTACTGGGCTAGGCGGCATCTCAAAGCGCATGAAACGGCGAGTAAAATGCACTGTTAAACTTCTAGGATAAGGCAAACAGAGACCCGATTACATCATTTTATATTACGGTAAATATAAGAATTCAGCGTAATTCTGTCACATTTGTTCAACTTACGTAGCTCCTATTTCAGATAGCGTACTGGGCTAGGCGGCAACTTAAAGCGCGTGGAATGGCGAGTAAAATGCACTCTTAAACTTCTATGATAGGGCAATCAGAGACCCGATTAGATCATTTTATATTTTGGTTAATATAAGAATTCAGCGAAATTCTATCACATTTGTTTAATTTACGTCGCTCCTATGTCAGATAGCGTATTGGGCTAAGCGGCATGTCAAAGCGCATGAAATGGCGAGTGAAATGCACTATTAATCTTCTAGGGTAGGGCAATCAGAGACCCCATTAGATCATTTTATATTATGGTTAATTTAAGAATTCAGCGAAATTCTATCACATTTGTTCAATTTACGTCGCTCCTATGTCAGATAGCGTATTGGGCTATGCGGCATCTCGAAGCGCATGAAATGACGAGTAAAATGCACTGTTAAACTTCTAGGGAAGGGCAAACAGAGACCCGATTAGATCATTTTATATTACGGTTAATATAAGAATTCAGCGAAATTCAATCACATTTGTTCAATTTACGTCGCTCCTATGTCAGATAGCGTATTGGGCTAAGCGGCATCTCAAAGCGCATGAAATGGCGAGTGAAATGCACTATTAATCTTCTAGGGTAGGGCAAACAGAGACCCGATTAGATCATTTTACATTAAGGTTAATATAAGAATTCAGGGAAATTCTATCACATTTGTTCAACATACGTCGCTCCTATTTCAGATAGCGTACTGGGCTAGGTGGCATCTTAAAGCGCGTGGAATGGCGAGTAAAATGCACTATTATACTTCTAGGGTAGGGCAAACAGAGACCCGATTAGATTATTTTATATTACGGTTAATATAAGAATTCAGCGTAATTCTGTCACATTTATTCAACTTACGTAGCTCCTATTTCAGATAGCGTACTGGGCTAGGCGGCAACTTAAAGCGCGTGGAATGGCGAGTAAAATGCACTCTTAAACTTCTATGATAGGGCAATCAGAGACCCGATTAGATCATTTTATATTTTGGTTAATATAAGAATTCAGCGAAATTCTATCACATTTGTTCAATTTACGTCGCTCCTATGTCAGATAGCGTATTGGGCTAAGCGGCATCTCAAAGCGCATGAAATGGCGAGTGAAATGCACTATTAATCTTCTAGGGTAGGGCAATCAGAGACCCCATTAGATCATTTTATATTATGGTTAATTTAAGAATTCAGCGAAATTCTATCACATTTGTTCAACTTACGTCGCTCCTATTTCAGATAGCGTACTGGGCAAGGCGGTATCTCAAAGCGCGTGGAAGGGCGAGTAAAATGCACTACTAAACTTCTATGATAGGGCAATCAGAGACCCGATTAGATCATTTTATATTTTGGTTAATATAAGAATTCAGCGAAATTCTCTCACATTTGTTCAATTTACGTCGCTGATATTTCAGACAGCGTATTGCACTAAGCGGCATCTCAAAGCGCAAGACATGTCGAGTAAAATGCACTATTAAACTTCTAGGGTAGGGCAAACAGAGACCCGATAAGATCATTTTATATTATGGTTAATTTCAGAATTCAGCGAAATTCTCTCACATTTGTTCAATTTACGTCGCTGATATTTCAGATAGCGTATTGGGCTAAGCGGCAACTCAAAGCGCGAGAAATGGCGAGTAAAATGCACTATTAAACTTCTAGGGTAGGGCAAACAGAGACCCGATTAGATCATTTTATATTTTGGTTAATATAAGGATTCAGCGAAATTCTATCACATTTGTTCAATTTACGGCGCTCCTATTTCAGATAGCGTATTGGGCTAAGCGGCATCTCAAAGCGCATGAAATGTCGAATAAAATGCACAATTAAGCTTCTACGCTAGGGCGAACAGAGACCCGATTAGATCATTTTACATTAAGGTTAATATAAGAATTCAGCGAGATTCTCTCACATTTGTTCAATTTACGTCGCTGATATTTCAGATAGCGTACTGGGCTAGGCGGCATCTCAAAGCGCATGAAACGGCGAGTAAAATGCACTGTTAAACTTCTAGGATAAGGCAAACAGAGACCCGATTAGATCATTTAATATTACGGTTAATATAAGAATTCAGAGTAATTATATCACATTTGTTCAACATACGTCGCTCCTATTTCAGATAGTGTACTGGGCTAGGCGGCATCTTAAAGCGCGTGGAAGGGCGAGTAAAATGCACTACTAAACTTCTATGATAGGGCAATCAGAGTCCCGTTTAGATCATTTTATATTTTGTTTAATATAAGATTTCATGGAAATTCTATCACATTTGTTCAATTTACGTCGCTCCTATTTCAGATAGCGTATTGGGCTAAGCGGCATCTCAAAGCGCATGAAATGACGAGAGAAATGCACTATTAAAGTTCTTGGGTAGGGCAAACAGAGACCCGATTATATCATTTTATATTATGGTTAATTTAAGAATTCAGCGAAATTCTATCACATTTGGTCAATTTACGTCGCTCCTATTTCAGATACCTTATTGGGCTAAGCGGCATCTCAAAGCGCATGAAATGACGAGTGAAATGCACTATTAAACTTCTAGGGTAGGGCGAACGAAGACCCGATTAGATCATTTTACATTGAGGTTAATATAAGAATTCAGCGAAATTCTATCACATTTGTTCAATTTACGTCGCTCCTATTTCAGATAGCGTATTGGGCTATGCGGCATCTCAAAGCGCATGAAATGACGAGTAAAATGCACTGTTAAACTTCTAGGGTAGGGCAAGCAGAGACCCGATTAGATCATTTTATATTATGGTTAATTTAAGAATTCAGCGTAATTCTATCACATTTGTTCAACTTACGTCGCTCCTATTTCAGATAGCGTACTGGGCTAGGCGGCATCTCAAAGCGCATGAAACGGCGAGTAAAATGCACTGTTAAACTTCTAGGATAAGGCAAACAGAGACCCGATTACATCATTTTATATTACGGTAAATATAAGAATTCAGCGTAATTCTGTCACATTTGTTCAACTTACGTAGCTCCTATTTCAGATAGCGTACTGGGCTAGGCGGCAACTTAAAGCGCCTGGAATGTCGAGTAAAATACACTATCAAACTTCTATGATAGGGCAATCAGAGACCCGATTAGATCATTTTATATTTTGGTTAATATAAGAATTCAGCGAAATTCTATCACATTTGTTTAATTTACGTCGTTCCTATGTCAGATAGCGTATTGGGCTAAGCGGCATGTCAAAGCGCATGAAATGGCGAGTGAAATGCACTATTAATCTTCTAGGGTAGGGCAATCAGAGACCCCATTAGATCATTTTATATTATGGTTAATTTAAGAATTCAGCGAAATTCTATCACATTTGTTCAATTTACGTCGCTCCTATGTCAGATAGCGTATTGGGCTATGCGGCATCTCGAAGCGCATGAAATGACGAGTAAAATGCACTGTTAAACTTCTAGGGAAGGGCAAACAGAGACCCGATTAGATCATTTTATATTACGGTTAATATAAGAATTCAGCGAAATTCAATCACATTTGTTCAATTTACGTCGCTCCTATTTCAGATAGCGTATTGGGCTAAGCGGCATCTCAAAGCGCATGAAATGGCGAGTGAAATGCACTATTAATCTTCTAGGGTAGGGCAAACAGAGACCCGATTAGATCATTTTACATTAAGGTTAATATAAGAATTCAGGGAAATTCTATCACATTTGTTCAACATACGTCGCTCCTATTTCAGATAGCGTACTGGGCTAGGTGGCATCTTAAAGCGCGTGGAATGGCGAGTAAAATGCACTATTAAACTTCTAGGGTAGGGCAAACAGAGACCCGATTAGATTATTTTATATTACTGTAGCAGCTACGGCACTGCTACCACATCCCTGCCGTGAAAGATCGAGATATTACCCTCGCTTAGTTTCTTTTCTTTAAATGCTTACGGTCTATCTTTCTTTAAAAGTGTACGAACACAGGCGCGTCGTAGACCGGCGACGGACGACGGTTGCCGATTGCGCGACGAGTTTTTTCTGTTGTTTTCTGACCGCGCGCCGCGGTCACCATACGAGAACACGAGGCAGAACCTCTTGCGACTCACCACGTGTACGACCGTGCGACGCAGACAATACCTGTTCTTATTCTGTTATATTGTAAATAAATTGAGCGTGTAACGCAAATCGGAGTTATCCATTACGCACACCATACACCTCAATTATTGGTGACCCCGACGTGATCGCGACGTGATCGTGAAGTGATTGTGATCGTGATCGTGATCGTGACAAGACAATTTTTTTTTCTTCTCTCCATCGACTGTATTTCTTTAAAGACTTCCGTGAACTTTTTATACAATAGTGTAATTCGTGCAGAACTGTTAAAAGTGCAGGTGATCTCTCCGCTGAAGCAGCAATACAGCCATGAACGCGGATATCCCTGCCAACGCCTCCACGAGCAGAGCGTCGATAGAAAGAGTCGCCGTTCGTATACCGGATTTTTGTCCTAGCGATCCGGAAATGTGGTTCAGCATGGTGGAAAGGAGTTTCGAGGTATCCGGAGTGACCACCGACAGCACCAGGTTCGGGTATATCCTGAGTGCCCTGGATCCACGTTACGCCACAGAGGTTCGAGACATAATAATGAACCCGCCAGCGACCGGTCAGTATGAAAAACTAAAAACCGAGCTGATCCGACGTTTGAGCGTGTCTCAAGAGCAGAAGACGCGACGCCTCCTGGAGCATGAGGAAATCGGCGATCGGAAACCTTCGCAATTTTTGAGGCATCTGCGCAGCCTAGCCGGGACGCAAGTATCAGACGCCTTATTGCGAACCCTTTGGCTAGGGAGGTTACCGACGAGCACGCAGGTAATTTTAGCCACGCAGAAGGACACGGAACTGGACAAAGTGGCCGAGCTGGCGGACGCTATCACCGATGCCAGGCCTCATCGCCATCAAATTGCCGAAGCGTCACCCCCGGCGCCGCAGGAAATCGACGCAGGTAGGTCCCTCGAGGCTTTATTGCAACTGAAAATGTCGCAGCTCGCTCTGTCGCTACGAGAAGAAATAGCGGCGTTTCGTCAAGAAATGACGAGCGATCGTACCTCGCGGAGAGATAGGGAGCCTCGATCCCGTTCACGTCCTCGGAGCCGTTCCGGATCTCGATCGAGGAAGCGCACACATGGCAAGGATGGAATATGCTGGTACCACTGGAGTTTCGGTACCGACGCAAGGGACTGCATTAAGCCGTGCACCTTCCAGGCGGGAAACATTCCGGGCAGTCGTTAACGACGGCTAGCGACCCCAGCCCGACTTTACGCCGTCTCTTCGTCATCGATCACGACACGAAGACGCAATTTTTGGTCGACACAGGCGCCGACCTCTGTGTCTTTCCACGAGCAATGATCCGAGGACGGCGCGAAAAATCATCCTACGAGCTTTCCGCAGCGAATGGCACCACCATCGCAACGTACGGGACTACGACTTTAACTCTCAATTTAGGGTTACGTCGGGTTTTCACATGGAGATTCGTAATCGCCGACGTCTCCAGGCCCATAATCGGGGTCGATTTCCTCGCTCACTTCGGACTAATGGTAGACGTTCGCAATCGCCGTCTCTTAGATCAAGTGACGTCTCTCTCGACACGAGGAATGCCTGCCCGCGAAGCCGTCCCGAGCATCAAAACAGTCTTCGGGGAATCCGCTTATCATGTTCTACTCCAGCGATTTCCCGAAATTACGAAACCGGAAGGAACACCTTCCGAACCAAAACACAGCACGATGCACCACATTCGTACTGCACCAGGTCCACCTGTTACCTGCAAACCACGGCGTCTTGCACCAGGTAGGCTACAGGCAGCCAAAAAGGAATTTGAAACCATGTCGCGATTAGGAACAACCCGACCGTCGGAGAGTAGCTGGTCGTCACCTTTGCACATGGTACCCAAAAAAGGAAGTGACGAATGGAGACCATGTGGCGATTATCGTGCTCTCAACGCCAGGACCTTGCCGGACCGATATCCCGTCAGGCATATTGAAGATTTTACACAAACTTTGCGGGGTAAGAAAATTTTTTCTACCATTGATCTCGTTCGAGCTTACAACCAAATCCCCGTTGCACCCGAAGATATTCCGAAGACAGCTATTACCACTCCTTTCGGATTATTCGAATTTCCGTTCATGTCGTTTGGGTTACGCAACGCGGCTCAAACCTTTCAGCGCTTTATCGATGAAGCGTTGCGAGGTTTGAACTTTTGTTTCGCATACATTGACGACATACTGGTGGCTTCAACATCCGAAGAGGAACACCTTCAACACCTCAAGATAGTTTTTGAACGGCTAAAACAATACGGTATAGTGATAAATACTGCAAAATGTATCTTCGGAAGGACGGAGTTAAAATTTTTAGGCTACCTGGTGTCGGAATCAGGCACCCGACCATCCACCGAAAAGGTTGAGGCCATTTTAAAGTATCCACGGCCGACCACAGCGAAACAATTACGGCAGTTTTTAGGTATGGTAAATTTTTATAGACGTTTCATACCTAAAGCCGCACAGGTACATGCACCTCTGAACGACATGCTGGCGGACAATATAAAAGGCAGCGCACCTGTAAATTGGACACCAGACGCCACCGCAGCATTTGAAGACTCTAAAAAGGCGTTAGTAGAGGCTACTCTACTAACACACCCTGAAATCGACGCACCATTGGCCATCATATGCGACGCCTCGAATTCTGCTGTTGGCGCCGCGCTTCAACAACGCATCGGTGATAATTGGGAACCACTGGGTTTCTTTTCAAAAAAACTCAGCTCAACGGAACAGAAATACGCTACATACGACAGAGAATTGCTCGCTATCTACCTCGCAGTCAAATATTTCCGTTATATGATCGAGGGAAGAACCTTCACCATCTTCACAGACCACAAACCAATCATTTACGCTTTCCAACAGAAACCAGAAAAATTCACCCCAAGACAATTTCGATATCTCAGCTTCATTAGTGAATTCTCAACGGACATCCGCCACGTAGCAGGTCGAGATAACGTTGTCGCCGATGCGTTGTCAAGAGTGGACGAAATCGAAGAGACTTTGGATTTTGAAATGCTGGCCAAATCGCAAGAAGAAGACGAGGAATTACTGACGTACTTACAAGGCAACACCGGTTTGAATTTAAAACGCATATCCATTCCTGGAAGTACACAACAAATTTACTGCGACATATCTACAGACACCGTTCGCCCTTTCCTCACAAAATCGTTTCGTCAAACTGCATTCAACGCACTACACAAAATATCGCATCCAGGAATCAACGCCACTGTCAAACTGATCACGCAAAGGTACGTTTGGCCATCGATCAAAACAGACTGCAGAAGATGGGCCCGGAACTGTATCCAATGTCAACGCTCCAAGATCACCAGGCACGTATCAGCACCCCTCGGTTCTTTTTCGCGACCATCGGCGAGGTTCGAACATGTTCATTTGGACATTGTCATCCTACCTGTCTCCGAAGGATACAGATATTGCCTTACCTGCGTGGATCGCTTTACGCGCTGGCCTGAAGCAATACCTCTCCGCGACCAGGAAGCAGCCACAGTAGCTCGAGCCTTTTACGAGGGGTGGATTGTTCGGTTTGGAACGCCGCTAAGGATCACCACGGACCAAGGTAGACAGTTTGAGTCCAATCTTTTTAAACAATTAAGTTTGTTAACAGGTAGCAGACATCTAAGAACTACGGCATATCACCCGGCGGCTAATGGGATGGTGGAAAGGTTCCACCGTCAGTTAAAGGCAGCCATACGTTGCCATGAAAATCAACGTTGGACAGAGATTCTTCCCACCACGTTGCTGGGTATTCGTTCAGCCTGGAGGGAAGATTTAAAAGCAACGACAGCAGAGTTGGTGTACGGCGAACCATTGCGACTTCCTGGAGAATTCTTGTCTCCGCGTCCAGGTGAAGCTGACACTGACGCAACTTCATTTGTAAAGGAACTGCGACAACATTTCCAGGATCTGAGCCCAGTCGCAGGTTCTCACCATGGGTCACGGCGGACCTTCGTGTACAAAGACCTTGCCAGTTCCGAGCATGTTTTCGTACGACACGACGCATCGAAAGGCATTCTACAACAACCTTATGATGGACCATATCGTGTCATTAACCGCGGACATAAAACTTTTCTAATAGACCGTCAAGGAAAACATGTCACAATTTCAATCGAGAGGTTAAAACCCGCGTATATTGTAAGTGATCATTTAACACATAAAAATTGTAATAATTCCGACACAGAACCAAATGTATCTCGCGATATTGTAACACCACAATTTACCACCCGCGCAGGTAGGCGAGTACGATTTCTCGACAGATTTCAAGCTGGATTTTCGTGATTAGGTAAATCACTGGCAGGGGGGTGATGTAGCAGCTACGGCACTGCTACCACATCCCTGCCGTGAAAGATCGAGATATTACCCTCGCTTAGTTTCTTTTCTTTAAATGCTTACGGTCTATCTTTCTTTAAAAGTGTACGAACACAGGCGCGTCGTAGACCGGCGACGGACGACGGTTGCCGATTGCGCGACGAGTTTTTTCTGTTGTTTTCTGACCGCGCGCCGCGGTCACCATACGAGAACACGAGGCAGAACCTCTTGCGACTCACCACGTGTACGACCGTGCGACGCAGACAATACCTGTTCTTATTCTGTTATATTAATTGTAAATAAATTGAGCGTGTAACGCAAATCGGAGTTATCCATTACGCACACCATACACCTCATTACGGTTAATATAAGAATTCAGCGTAATTCTGTCACATTTATTCAACTTACGTAGCTCCTATTTCAGATAGCGTACTGGGCTAGGCGGCAACTTAAAGCGCGTGGAATGGCGAGTAAAATGCACTCTTAAACTTCTATGATAGGGCAATCAGAGACCCGATTAGATCATTTTATATTATGGTTAATTTAAGAATTCAGCGAAATTCTATCACATTTGTTCAACTTACGTCGCTCCTATTTCAGATAGCGTACTGGGCAAGGCGGTATCTCAAAGCGCGTGGAAGGGCGAGTAAAATGCACTACTAAACTTCTATGATAGGGCAATCAGAGACCCGATTAGATCATTTTATATTTTGGTTAATATAAGAATTCAGCGAAATTCTCTCACATTTGTTCAATTTACGTCGCTGATATTTCAGACAGCGTATTGCACTAAGCGGCATCTCAACGCGCAAGACATGTCGAGTAAAATGCACTATTAAACTTCTAGGGTAGGGCAAACAGAGACCCGATAAGATCATTTTATATTATGGTTAATTTCAGAATTCAGCGAAATTCTCTCACATTTGTTCAATTTACGTCGCTGATATTTCAGATAGCGTATTGGGCTAAGCGGCAACTCAAAGCGCGAGAAATGGCGAGTAAAATGCACTATTAAACTTCTAGGGTAGGGCAAACAGAGACCCGATTAGATCATTTTATATTTTGGTTAATATAAGAATTCAGCGAAATTCTATCACATTTGTTCAATTTACGGCGCTCCTATTTCAGATAGCGTATTGGGCTAAGCGGCATCTCAAAGCGCATGAAATGACGAATAAAATGCACAATTAAGCTTCTACGCTAGGGCGAACAGAGACCCGATTAGATCATTTTACATTAAGGTTAATATAAGAATTCAGCGAGATTCTCTCACATTTGTTCAATTTACGTCGCTGATATTTCAGATAGCGTACTGGGCTAGGCGGCATCTCAAAGCGCATGAAACGGCGAGTAAAATGCACTGTTAAACTTCTAGGATAAGGCAAACAGAGACCCGATTAGATCATTTAATATTACGGTTAATATAAGAATTCAGAGTAATTATATCACATTTGTTCAACATACGTCGCTCCTATTTCAGATAGTGTACTGGGCTAGGCGGCATCTTAAAGCGCGTGGAAGGGCGAGTAAAATGCACTACTAAACTTCTATGATAGGGCAATCAGAGTCCCGTTTAGATCATTTTATATTTTGTTTAATATAAGATTTCATGGAAATTCTATCACATTTGTTCAATTTACGTCGCTCCTATTTCAGATAGCGTATTGGGCTAAGCGGCATCTCAAAGCGCATGAAATGACGAGAGAAATGCACTATTAAAGTTCTTGGGTAGGGCAAACAGAGACCCGATTATATCATTTTATATTATGGTTAATTTAAGAATTCAGCGAAATTCTATCACATTTGGTCAATTTACGTCGCTCCTATTTCAGATACCTTATTGGGCTAAGCGGCATCTCAAAGCGCATGAAATGACGAGTGAAATGCACTATTAAACTTCTAGGGTAGGGCGAACGAAGACCCGATTAGATCATTTTACATTGAGGTTAATATAAGAATTCAGCGAAATTCTATCACATTTGTTCAATTTACGTCGCTCCTATTTCAGATAGCGTATTGGGCTATGCGGCATCTCAAAGCGCATGAAATGACGAGTAAAATGCACTGTTAAACTTCTAGGGTAGGGCAAGCAGAGACCCGATTAGATCATTTTATATTACGGTTAATATAAGAATTCAGCGTAATTCTATCACATTTGTTCAACTTACGTCGCTCCTATTTCAGATAGCGTACTGGGCAAGGCGGTATCTCAAAGCGCGTGGAAGGGCGAGTAAAATGCACTACTAAACTTCTATGATAGGGCAATCAGAGACCCCATTAGATCATTTTATATTATGGTTAATTTAAGAATTCAGCGAAATTCTATCACATTTGTTCAATTTACGTCGCTCCTATGTCAGATAGCGTATTGGGCTAAGCGGCATCTCAAAGCGCATGAAATGGCGAGTGAAATGCACTATTAATCTTCGAGGGTAGGGCAATCAGAGACCCCATTAGATCATTTTATATTATGGTTAATTTAAGAATTCAGCGAAATTGTATCACATTTGTTCAATTTACGTCGCTCCTATGTCAGATAGCGTACTGGGCTAGGCGGCATCTCAAAGCGCATGAAACGGCGAGTAAAATGCACTGTTAAACTTCTAGGATAAGGCAAACAGAGACCCGATTACATCATTTTATATTACGGTAAATATAAGAATTCAGCGTAATTCTGTCACATTTGTTCAACTTACGTAGCTCCTATTTCAGATAGCGTACTGGGCTAGGCGGCAACTTAAAGCGCCTGGAATGTCGAGTAAAATACACTATCAAACTTCTATGATAGGGCAATCAGAGACCCGATTAGATCATTTTATATTTTGGTTAATATAAGAATTCAGCGAAATTCTATCACAT
Source organism: Macropis europaea (assembly GCA_916610135.2). Taxonomy (NCBI): domain Eukaryota; kingdom Metazoa; phylum Arthropoda; class Insecta; order Hymenoptera; family Melittidae; genus Macropis; species Macropis europaea. The sequence goes on along the minus strand of CAKAJE020001269.1, from coordinate 27,863 downwards.
TTGTTTAATTTACGTCGCTCCTATGTCAGATAGCGTATTGGGCTAAGCGGCATGTCAAAGCGCATGAAATGGCGAGTGAAATGCACTATTAATCTTCTAGGGTAGGGCAATCAGAGACCCCATTAGATCATTTTATATTATGGTTAATTTAAGAATTCAGCGAAATTCTATCACATTTGTTCAATTTACGTCGCTCCTATGTCAGATAGCGTATTGGGCTATGCGGCATCTCGAAGCGCATGAAATGACGAGTAAAATGCACTGTTAAACTTCTAGGGAAGGGCAAACAGAGACCCGATTAGATCATTTTATATTACGGTTAATATAAGAATTCAGCGAAATTCAATCACATTTGTTCAATTTACGTCGCTCCTATGTCAGATAGCGTATTGGGCTAAGCGGCATCTCAAAGCGCATGAAATGGCGAGTGAAATGCACTATTAATCTTCTAGGGTAGGGCAAACAGAGACCCGATTAGATCATTTTACATTAAGGTTAATATAAGAATTCAGGGAAATTCTATCACATTTGTTCAACATACGTCGCTCCTATTTCAGATAGCGTACTGGGCTAGGTGGCATCTTAAAGCGCGTGGAATGGCGAGTAAAATGCACTATTAAACTTCTAGGGTAGGGCAAACAGAGACCCGATTAGATTATTTTATATTACTGTAGCAGCTACGGCACTGCTACCACATCCCTGCCGTGAAAGATCGAGATATTACCCTCGCTTAGTTTCTTTTCTTTAAATGCTTACGGTCTATCTTTCTTTAAAAGTGTACGAACACAGGCGCGTCGTAGACCGGCGACGGACGACGGTTGCCGATTGCGCGACGAGTTTTTTCTGTTGTTTTCTGACCGCGCGCCGCGGTCACCATACGAGAACACGAGGCAGAACCTCTTGCGACTCACCACGTGTACGACCGTGCGACGCAGACAATACCTGTTCTTATTCTGTTATATTAATTGTAAATAAATTGAGCGTGTAACGCAAATCGGAGTTATCCATTACGCACACCATACACCTCAATTATTGGTGACCCCGACGTGATCGCGACGTGATCGTGAAGTGATTGTGATCGTGATCGTGATCGTGACAAGACAATTTTTTTTTCTTCTCTCCATCGACTGTATTTCTTTAAAGACTTCCGTGAACTTTTTATACAATAGTGTAATTCGTGCAGAACTGTTAAAAGTGCAGGTGATCTCTCCGCTGAAGCAGCAATACAGCCATGAACGCGGATATCCCTGCCAACGCCTCCACGAGCAGAGCGTCGATAGAAAGAGTCGCCGTTCGTATACCGGATTTTTGTCCTAGCGATCCGGAAATGTGGTTCAGCATGGTGGAAAGGAGTTTCGAGGTATCCGGAGTGACCACCGACAGCACCAGGTTCGGGTATATCCTGAGTGCCCTGGATCCACGTTACGCCACAGAGGTTCGAGACATAATAATGAACCCGCCAGCGACCGGTCAGTATGAAAAACTAAAAACCGAGCTGATCCGACGTTTGAGCGTGTCTCAAGAGCAGAAGACGCGACGCCTCCTGGAGCATGAGGAAATCGGCGATCGGAAACCTTCGCAATTTTTGAGGCATCTGCGCAGCCTAGCCGGGACGCAAGTATCAGACGCCTTATTGCGAACCCTTTGGCTAGGGAGGTTACCGACGAGCACGCAGGTAATTTTAGCCACGCAGAAGGACACGGAACTGGACAAAGTGGCCGAGCTGGCGGACGCTATCACCGATGCCAGGCCTCATCGCCATCAAATTGCCGAAGCGTCACCCCCGGCGCCGCAGGAAATCGACGCAGGTAGGTCCCTCGAGGCTTTATTGCAACTGAAAATGTCGCAGCTCGTTCTGTCGCTACGAGAAGAAATAGCGGCGCTTCGTCAAGAAATGACGAGCGATCGTACCTCGCGGAGAGATAGGGAGCCTCGATCCCGTTCACGTCCTCGGAGCCGTTCCTGATCTCGATCGAGGAAGCGCACACATGGCAAGGATGGAATTTGCTGGTACCACTGGAGTTTCGGTACCGACGCAAGGGACTGCATTAAGCCGTGCACCTTCCAGGCGGGAAACATTCCGGGCAGTCGTTAACGACGGCTAGCGACCCCAGCCCGACTTTACGCCGTCTCTTCGTCATCGATCACGACACGAAGACGCAATTTTTGGTCGACACAGGCGCCGACCTCTGTGTCTTTCCACGAGCAATGATCCGAGGACGGCGCGAAAAATCATCCTACGAGCTTTCCGCAGCAAATGGCACCACCATCGCAACGTACGGGACTATGACTTTAACTCTCAATTTAGGGTTACGTCGGGTTTTCACATGGAGATTCGTAATCGCCGACGTCTCCAGGCCCATAATCGGGGTCGATTTCCTCGCTCACTTCGGACTAATGGTAGACGTTCGCAATCGCCGTCTCTTAGATCAAGTGACGTCTCTCTCGACACGAGGAATGCCTGCCCGTGAAGCCGTCCCGAGCATCAAAACAGTCTTCGGGGAATCCGCTTATCATGTTCTACTCCAGCGATTTCCCGAAATTACGAAACCGGAAGGAACACCTTCCGAACCAAAACACAGCACGATGCACCACATTCGTACTGCACCAGGTCCACCTGTTACCTGCAAACCACGGCGTCTTGCACCAGGTAGGCTACAGGCAGCCAAAAAGGAATTTGAAACCATGTCGCGATTAGGAACAACCCGACCGTCGGAGAGTAGCTGGTCGTCACCTTTGCACATGGTACCCAAAAAAGGAAGTGACGAATGGAGACCATGTGGCGATTATCGTGCTCTCAACGCCAGGACCTTGCCGGACCGATATCCCGTCAGGCATATTGAAGATTTTACACAAACTTTGCGGGGTAAGAAAATTTTTTCTACCATTGATCTCGTTCGAGCTTACAACCAAATCCCCGTTGCACCCGAAGATATTCCGAAGACAGCTATTACCACTCCTTTCGGATTATTCGAATTTCCGTTCATGTCGTTTGGGTTACGCAACGCGGCTCAAACCTTTCAGCGCTTTATCGATGAAGCGTTGCGAGGTTTGAACTTTTGTTTCGCATACATTGACGACATACTGGTGGCTTCAACATCCGAAGAGGAACACCTTCAACACCTCAAGATAGTTTTTGAACGGCTAAAACAATACGGTATAGTGATAAATACTGCAAAATGTATCTTCGGAAGGACGGAGTTAAAATTTTTAGGCTACCTGGTGTCGGAATCAGGCACCCGACCATCCACCGAAAAGGTTGAGGCCATTTTAAAGTATCCACGGCCGACCACAGCGAAACAATTACGGCAGTTTTTAGGTATGGTAAATTTTTATAGACGTTTCATACCTAAAGCCGCACAGGTACATGCACCTCTGAACGACATGCTGGCGGACAATATAAAAGGCAGCGCACCTGTAAATTGGACACCAGACGCCACCGCAGCATTTGAAGACTCTAAAAAGGCGTTAGTAGAGGCTACTCTACTAACACACCCTGAAATCGACGCACCATTGGCCATCATATGCGACGCCTCGAATTCTGCTGTTGGCGCCGCGCTTCAACAACGCATCGGTGATAATTGGGAACCACTGGGTTTCTTTTCAAAAAAACTCAGCTCAACGGAACAGAAATACGCTACATACGACAGAGAATTGCTCGCTATCTACCTCGCAGTCAAATATTTCCGTTATATGATCGAGGGAAGAACCTTCACCATCTTCACAGACCACAAACCAATCATTTACGCTTTCCAACAGAAACCAGAAAAATTCACCCCAAGACAATTTCGATATCTCAGCTTCATTAGTGAATTCTCAACGGACATCCGCCACGTAGCAGGTCGAGATAACGTTGTCGCCGATGCGTTGTCAAGAGTGGACGAAATCGAAGAGACTTTGGATTTTGAAATGCTGGCCAAATCGCAAGAAGAAGACGAGGAATTACTGACGTACTTACAAGGCAACACCGGTTTGAATTTAAAACGCATATCCATTCCTGGAAGTACACAACAAATTTACTGCGACATATCTACAGACACCGTTCGCCCTTTCCTCACAAAATCGTTTCGTCAAACTGCATTCAACGCACTACACAAAATATCGCATCCAGGAATCAACGCCACTGTCAAACTGATCACGCAAAGGTACGTTTGGCCATCGATCAAAACAGACTGCAGAAGATGGGCCCGGAACTGTATCCAATGTCAACGCTCCAAGATCACCAGGCACGTATCAGCACCCCTCGGTTCTTTTTCGCGACCATCGGCGAGGTTCGAACATGTTCATTTGGACATTGTCATCCTACCTGTCTCCGAAGGATACAGATATTGCCTTACCTGCGTGGATCGCTTTACGCGCTGGCCTGAAGCAATACCTCTCCGCGACCAGGAAGCAGCCACAGTAGCTCGAGCCTTTTACGAGGGGTGGATTGTTCGGTTTGGAACGCCGCTAAGGATCACCACGGACCAAGGTAGACAGTTTGAGTCCAATCTTTTTAAACAATTAAGTTTGTTAACAGGTAGCAGACATCTAAGAACTACGGCATATCACCCGGCGGCTAATGGGATGGTGGAAAGGTTCCACCGTCAGTTAAAGGCAGCCATACGTTGCCATGAAAATCAACGTTGGACAGAGATTCTTCCCACCACGTTGCTGGGTATTCGTTCAGCCTGGAGGGAAGATTTAAAAGCAACGACAGCAGAGTTGGTGTACGGCGAACCATTGCGACTTCCTGGAGAATTCTTGTCTCCGCGTCCAGGTGAAGCTGACACTGACGCAACTTCATTTGTAAAGGAACTGCGACAACATTTCCAGGATCTGAGCCCAGTCGCAGGTTCTCACCATGGGTCACGGCGGACCTTCGTGTACAAAGACCTTGCCAGTTCCGAGCATGTTTTCGTACGACACGACGCATCGAAAGGCATTCTACAACAACCTTATGATGGACCATATCGTGTCATTAACCGCGGACATAAAACTTTTCTAATAGACCGTCAAGGAAAACATGTCACAATTTCAATCGAGAGGTTAAAACCCGCGTATATTGTAAGTGATCATTTAACACATAAAAATTGTAATAATTCCGACACAGAACCAAATGTATCTCGCGATATTGTAACACCACAATTTACCACCCGCGCAGGTAGGCGAGTACGATTTCTCGACAGATTTCAAGCTGGATTTTCGTGATTAGGTAAATCACTGGCAGGGGGGTGATGTAGCAGCTACGGCACTGCTACCACATCCCTGCCGTGAAAGATCGAGATATTACCCTCGCTTAGTTTCTTTTCTTTAAATGCTTACGGTCTATCTTTCTTTAAAAGTGTACGAACACAGGCGCGTCGTAGACCGGCGACGGACGACGGTTGCCGATTGCGCGACGAGTTTTTTCTGTTGTTTTCTGACCGCGCGCCGCGGTCACCATACGAGAACACGAGGCAGAACCTCTTGCGACTCACCACGTGTACGACCGTGCGACGCAGACAATACCTGTTCTTATTCTGTTATATTAATTGTAAATAAATTGAGCGTGTAACGCAAATCGGAGTTATCCATTACGCACACCATACACCTCAGGTTAATATAAGAATTCAGCGAAATTCTATCACATTTGTTCAATTTACGTCGCTCCTATTTCAGATAGCGTATTGGGCTAAGCGGCATCTCAAAGCGCATGAAATGACGAATAAAATGCACAATTAAGCTTCTACGCTAGGGCGAACAGAGACCCGATTAGATCATTTTACGTTATGGTTAATAAAAGAATTCAGCGAAATTCTATCACATTTGATCAATTTACATCGCTCCTATTTCAGATAGCGTATTGTGCTAAGCGGCATCTCAAAGCGCATGAAATAACGAGTAAAATGCACTATTAAACTTCTAGGGTAGGGCAAACAGAGACCCCATTAGATCATTTAATATTTTGGTTAATATAAGAATTCAGCGAAATTCTATCACATTTGTTCAACATACGTCGCTCCTATTTCAGATAGCGTCCTGGGCTAGGCGGCATCTTAAAGCGCGTGGAATGGCGAGTAAAATGCACTATTAAACTTCTATGATAGGGCAATCAGAGACCCGATTAGATCATTTTATATTTTGGTTAATATAAGAATTCAGCGAAATTCTATCACATTTGGTCAATTTACGTCGTTCCTATATCAGATAGCTTATTGGGCTAAGCGGCATCTCAAAGCGCATGAAATGACGAGTGAAATGCACTATTAAACTTCTAGGGTAGGGCGAACAAAGACCCGATTAGATAATTTACATTGAGGTTAATATAAGAATTCAGCGAAATTCTATCACATTTGTTCAATTTACGTCGCTCCTATTTCAGATAGCGTATTGGGCTAAGCGGCATCTCAAAGCGCATGAAATGGCGAGTAAAATGCACCATTAAACTTCTAGGATAAGGCAAACAGAGACCCGATTAGATCATTTTATATTACGGTTAATATAAGAATTCAGCGTAATTCTATCACATTTGTTCAACTTACGTCGCTCCTATTTCAGATAGCGTACTGGCCAAGGCGGTATCTCAAAGCGCGTGGAAGGGCGAGTAAAATGCACTACTAAACTTCTATGATAGGGCAATCAGAGACCCGATTAGATCATTTTATATTTTGGTTAATATAAGAATTCAGCGAAATTCTATCACATTTGTTCAATTTAAGTCGCTCCTATTTCAGATAGCGTATTGGGCTAAGCGGCATCTCAAAGCACATGAAATGGCGAGTAAAATGCACTGTTAAACTTCTAGGGTAGGGCAAACAGAGACCCGATTAGATCATTTTATATTATGGTTAATTTAAGAATTCAGCGAAATTCTATCACATTTGTACAATTTACGTCGCTCCTATGTCAGATAGCGTATTGGGCTAAGCGGCATCTCAAAGCGCATGAAATGGCGTGTGAAATGCACTATTAATCTTCTAGGGTAGGGCAATCAGAGACCCCATTAGATCAATTTATATTATGGTTAATTTAAGAATTCAGCGAAATTCTATCACATTTGTTCAATTTACGTCGCTCGTATGTCAGATAGCGTATTGGGCTATGCGGCATCTCAAAGCGCATGAAATGACGAGTAAAATGCACTGTTAAACTTCTAGGGTAGGGCAAACAGCGACCCGATTAGATCATTTTATATTACGGTTAATATAAGAATGCAGCGTAATTATATCACATTTGTTCAACTTACGTCGCTCCTATTTCAGATAGCGTACTGGGCAACGAGGTATCTCAAAGCGCATGGAAGGGCGAGTAAAATGCACTACTAAACTTCTATGATAGGGCAATCAGAGACCCCATTAGATCATTTTATATTATGGTTAATTTAAGAATTCAGCGAAATTGTATCACATTTGTTCAATTTACGTCGCTCCTATGTCAGATAGCGTATTGGGCTAAGCGGCATCTCAAAGCGCATGAAATGGCGAGTGAAATGCACTATTAATCTTCTAGGGTAGGGCAATCAGAGACCCCATTAGATCATTTTATATTATGGTTAATTTAAGAATTCAGCGAAATTCTATCACATTTGTTCAATTTACGTCGCTCCTATGTCAGATAGCGTATTGGGCTAAGCGGCATCTCAAAGGGCATGAAATGACGAGTGAAATGCACTATTAAACTTCTACGGTAGGGCGAACAAAGACCCGATTAGATCATTTTACATTGAGGTTAATATAAGCATTCAGCGAAATTCTATCACATTTGTTCAATTTACGTCGCTCCTATTTCAGATAGCGTATTGGGCTATGCGGCATCTCAAAGCGCATGAAATGGCGAGTAAAATGCACTATGAAACTTCTAGGATAAGGCAAACAGAGTCCCGATTAGATCATTTTATACTACGGTAAATATAAGAATTCAGCGTAATTCTGTCACATTTGTTCAACTTACGTAGCTCCTATTTCAGATAGCGTACTGGGCTAGGCGGCAACTTAAAGCGCGTGGAATGTCGAGTAAAATGCAGTATTAAACTTCTAGGGTAAGGCAAACCGAGACCCGATTAGATCATTTAATATTACGGTTAATATAATAATTCAGCGTAATTATATCACATTCGTTCAACATACGTAGCTCCTGTTTCAGATAGCGTACTGGGCTAGGCGGCAACTTAAAGCACGTGGAATGGCGAGTAAAATGCACTATTAAACTTCTATGATAGGGCAATCAGAGACCCGATTAGATCATTTTATATTTTGGTTAATATAAGAATTCAGCGAAATTCTATCACATTTGTTCCATTTACGTCGCTCCAATTGCAGATAGCGTATTGGGCTAAGCGGAATCTTAAAGCGCGTGGAATGGCGAGTAAAACTCACTATTAAACTTCTATGATAGGGCAATCAGAGACCCGATTAGATCATTTTATATTTTGGTTAATATAAGAATTCAGCGAAATTCTATCACATTTGTTCAATTTACGTCGCTCCTATGTCAGATAGCGTATTGGGCTAAGCGGCATCTCAAAGCGCATGAAATGGCGAGTGAAATGCACTATTAATCTTCTAGGGTAGGGCAATCAGAGACCCCATTAGATCATTTTATATTATGGTTAATTTAAGAATTCAGCGAAATTCTCTCACATTTGTTCATTTTACGTCGCTGATATTTCAGATAGCGTATTGGGCTAAGCGGCATCTCAAAGCGCATGAAATGGCGAGTAAAATGCACTATTAAACTTCTAGGGTAAGGCAAACAGAGACCCGATTAGATTATTTTATATTTTGGTTAATATAATAATTCAGCGAAATTCTAACAAATTTGTTCCATTTACGTCGCTCCAATTGCAGATAGCGTATTGGGCTAAGCGGCATCTTAAAGCGCGTGGAATGGCGAGTAAAATTCACTATTAAACTTCTATGATAGGGCAATCAGAGACCCGATTAGATCATTTTATATTTTGGTTAATATAAGAATTCAGTGAAATTCTATCACATTTGGTCAATTTACGTCGCTCCTATTGCAGATAGCTTATTGGGCTAAGCGGCATCTCAAAGCGCATGAAATGACAAGTGAAATGCACTATTAAACTTCTAGGGTAGGGCGAACGAAGACCCGATTAGATCATTTTACATTGAGGTTAATATAAGAATTCAGCGAAATTCTATCACATTTGTTCAATTTACGTCGCTCCTATTTCAGATAGCGTATTGGGCTAAGCGGAATCTCAAAGCGCATGAAATAGCGAGTAAAATGCACTATTAAACTTCTAGGATAAGGCAAACAGAGACCCGATTAGATCATTTTATATTACGGTAAATATAAGAATTCAGCGTAATTCTGTCACATTTGTTCAACTTACGTAGCTCCTATTTCAGATAGCGTACTGGGCTAGGCGGCAACTTAAAGCGCGTGGAATGGCGAGTAAAATGCACCATTAAACTTCTATGGTAGGGCAATCAGAGAACCGATTAGATCATTTTATATTACGGTAAATATAAGAATTCAGCGTAATTCTGTCACATTTGTTCAACTTACGTAGCTCCTATTTCAGATAGCGTATTGGGCTAAGCGGCATCCCAAAGCGCATGAAATGGCGAGTAAAATGCACTATTAAACATCTAGGATAAGGCAAACAGAGACCCGATTAGATCATTTTATATTGCGGTTAATATAAGAATTCAGCGTAACTCTGACACATTTGTTCAACTTACGTAGCTCTTATTTCAGATAGCGTACTGGGCTAGGCGGCTTCTTAAAGCGCGTGGAATGGCGGGTAAAATGCACTATTAAACTTCTATGATAGGGCAATCAGAGACCCGATTAGATCATTTTATGTTTTGGTTAATATAAGAATTCAGCGAAATTCTATCACATTTGTTCAATTTACGTCGCTCCTATTTCAGATAGCGTATTGGGGTAAGCTGCATCTCAAAGCGCAGGACATGGCGAGTAAAATGCACTACTAAACTTCTAGGGTAGGCAAACAGAAACCCGACTAGATCATTTTATATTGCGGTTAATATAAGAATTCAGCGTAACTCTGTCACATTTGTTCACCTTACGTAGCTCCTATTTCAGATAGCGTCCTGGGCTAGGCGGCATCTTAAAGCGCGTGGAATGGCGAGTAAAATGCACTATTAAACTTCTAGGATAAGGCAAACAGAGACCCGATTAGATCATTTTATATTACGGTTAATATAAGAATTCAGCGTAATTCTGTCACATTTGTTCAACATACGTAGCTCCTATTTCAGATAGCGTACTGGGCTAGGCGGCAACTTAAAGCGCGTGGAATGTCTAGTAAAATACACTATCAAACTTCTATGATAGGGCAATCAGAGACCCGATTAGATCATTTTATATTTTGGTTAATATAAGAATTCAGCGAAATTCTATCACATTTGTTCAATTTACGTCGCTCCTATTTCAGATAGCGTATTGGGCTAAGCGGCATCTCAAAGCGCATGAAATGGCGAGTAAAATGCACTATTAAACTTCTAGGGTAGGGCAATCAGAGACCCGACTAGATCATTTTATATTATGGTTAATTTAAGAATTCAGCAAAATTCTATCACATTTGTTCAGTTTACGTCGCTCCTATTTCAGATAGCGTACTGGGCTAGGCGGCACCTTAAAGCGCATGGAATGGCGAGTAAAATACACTATCAAACTTCTATGATAGGGCAATCAGAGACCCGATTAGATCATTTTATATTTTGGTTAATATAAGAATTCAGCGAAATTCTATCACATTTGTTCAATTTACGTCGCTCCTATTTCAGATAGCGTATTGGGCTAAGCGGCATCTCAAAGCGCATGAAATGTCGAGTAAAATGCACTATTAAACTTCTAGGGTAAGGCAAACAGAGACCCGATTAGATTATTTTATATTTTGGTTAATATAAGAATTCAGCGAAATTCTATCACATTTGTTCAATTTACGTCGCTCCTATGTCAGATAGCGTATTGGGCTAAGCGGCATCTCAAAGCGCATGAAATGGCGAGTGAAATGCACTATTAAACTTCTAGGGTAGGGCAATCAGAGACCCGACTAGATCATTTTATATTATGGTTAATTTAAGAATTCAGCAAAATTCTATCACATTTGTTCAGTTTACGTCGCTCCTATTTCAGATAGCGTACTGGGCTAGGCGGCACCTTAAAGCGCATGGAATGGCGAGTAAAATGCACTATTAAACTTCTATGATAGGGCAATCAGAGACCCGATTAGATCATTTTATATTTTGGTTAATATAAGAATTCAGCGAAATTCTATCACATTTGTTCAATTTACGTCGCTCCTATTTCAGATAGCTTATTGGGCTAAGGGGCGTCGCAAAGCGCATGAAATGACGAGTGAAATGCACTATTAAACTTCTAGGGTAGGGCAAACAGAGACCCGATTAGATCATTTTACATTAAGGTTAATATAAGAATTCAGGGAAATTCTATCACATTTGTTCAACATACGTCGCTCCTATTTCAGATAGCGTACTGGGCTAGGCGGCATCTTAAAGCGCATGGAATGGCGAGTAAAATGCACTATTAAACTTCTATGATAGGGCAATCAGAGACCCGATTAGATCATTTTATATTTTGGTTAATATAAGAATTCAGCGAAATTCTATCACATTTGTTCAATTTGCGTCGCTCCTATTTCAGATAGCTTATTGGGCTAAGCGGCATCGCAAAGCGCATGAAATGACGAGTGAAATGCACTATTAAACTTCTAGGGTAGGGCAAACAGAGACCCGATTAGATCATTTTATATTATGGTTAATTTAAGAATTCAGTAAAATTCTATCACATTTGTTCAATTTACGTCGCTCCTATTTCAGATAGCGTATTGGGCTAAGCGGCAACTCAAAGCGCATGAAATGACGAGTAAAATGCACTGTTAAACTTCTAGGGTAGGGCAAACAGAGACCCGATTAGATCATTTTATATTACGGTTAATATAAGAATTCAGCGTAATTCTATCACATTTGTTCAACTTACGTCGCTCCTATTTCAGATAGCGTACTGGGCTAGGCGGTATCACAAAGCGCGTGGAAGGGCGAGTAAAATGCACTACTAAACTTCTATGATAGGGCAATCAGAGACCCGATTAGATCATTTTATATTTTGGTTAATATAAGAATTCAGCGAAATTCTCTCACATTTGTTCAATTTACGTCGCTGATATTTCAGATAGCGTATTGGACTAAGCGGCATCTCAAAGCGCATGAAATGACGAGTAAAATGCACTGTTAAACTTCTAGGGTAGGGCAAACAGAGACCCGATTAGATCATTCTATATTACGGTTAATATAAGAATTCAGGGAAATTCTATCACATTTGTTCAACTTACGTCGCTCCTATTTCAGATAGCGTACTGGGCAACGAGGTATCTCAAAGCGCGTGGAAGGGCGAGTAAAATGCACTACTAAACTTCTATGATAGGGCAATCAGAGACCCCATTAGATCATTTTATATTATGGTTAATTTAAGAATTCAGCGAAATTGTATCACATTTGTTCAATTTACGTCGCTCCTATGTCAGATAGCGTATTGGGCTAAGCGGCATCTCAAAGCGCATGAAATGGCGAGTGAAATGCACTATTAATCTTCTAGAGTAGGGCAATCAGAGACCCCATTAGATCATTTTATATTATGGTTAATTTAAGAATTCAGCGACATTCTATCACATTTGTTCAATTTACGTCGCTCCTATGTCAGATAGCGTATTGGGCTAAGCGGCATCTCAAAGCGCATGAAATGACGAGTGAAATGCACTATTAAACTTCTAGGGTAGGGCGAACAAAGACCCGATTAGATCATTTTACATTGAGGTTAATATAAGCATTCAGCGAAATTCTATCACATTTGTTCAATTTACGTCGCTCCTATTTCAGATAGCGTATTGGGCTATGCGGCATCTCAAAGCGCATGAAATGGCGAGTAAAATGCACTATTAAACTTCTAGGATAAGGCAAACAGAGACCCGATTAGATCATTTTATACTACGGTAAATATAAGAATTCAGCGTAATTCTGTCACATTTGTTCAACTTACGTAGCTCCTATTTCAGATAGCGTACTGGGCTAGGCGGCAACTTAAAGCGCGTGGAATGTCGAGTAAAATACACTATCAAACTTCTATGATAGGGCAATCAGAGACCCGATTAGATCATTTTATATTTTGGTTAATATAAGAATTCAGCGAAATTCTATAACATTTGTTCAATTTACGTCGCTGATATTTCAGATAGCGTATTGGGCTAAGCGGCATCTCAAAGCGCAAGAAATGGCGAGTAAAATGTACTATTAAACTTCTAGGGTAGGGCAAACAGAGACCCGATTAGATCATTTTATATTATGGTTAATTTAAGAATTCAGCGAAATTCTATCACATTTGTTCAATTTACGTCGCTCATGTTGCAGATAGCGTATTGGGCTAAGCGGCATCTCAAAGCGCATGAAATGTCGAGTAAAATGCAGTATTAAACTTCTAGGGTAAGGCAAACAGAGACCCGATTAGATCATTTTACATTAAGGTTAATATAAGAATTCAGGGAAATTCTATCACATTTGTTCAACATACGTCGCTCCTATTTCAGATAGCGTACTGGGCTAGGCGGCATCTTAAAGCGCGTGGAATGGCGAGTAAAATTCACTATTAAACTTCTATGATAGGGCAATCAGAGACCCGATTAGATCATTTTATATTACGGTTAATATAAGAATTCAGCGTAATTCTGTCACATTTGTTCAACATACGTAGCTCCTATTTCAGATAGCGTACTGGGCTAGGCGGCAACTTAAAGCGCGTGGAATGTCTAGTAAAATACACTATCAAACTTCTATGATAGGGCAATCAGAGACCCGATTAGATCATTTTATATTTTGGTTAATATAAGAATTCAGCGAAATTCTATCACATTTGTTCAATTTACGTCGCTCCTATTTCAGATAGCGTATTGGGCTAAGCGGCATCTCAAAGCGCATGAAATGGCGAGTAAAATGCACTATTAAACTTCTAGGGTAGGGCAATCAGAGACCCGACTAGATCATTTTATATTATGGTTAATTTAAGAATTCAGCAAAATTCTATCACATTTGTTCAGTTTACGTCGCTCCTATTTCAGATAGCGTACTGGGCTAGGCGGCACCTTAAAGCGCATGGAATGGCGAGTAAAATGCACTATTAAACTTCTATGATAGGGCAATCAGAGACCCGATTAGATCATTTTATATTTTGGTTAATATAAGAATTCAGCGAAATTCTATCACATTTGTTCAATTTACGTCGCTCCTATTTCAGATAGTTTATTGGGCTAAGCGGCGTCGCAAAGCGCATGAAATGACGAGTGAAATGCACTATTAAACTTCTAGGGTAGGGCAAACAGAGACCCGATTAGATCATTTTACATTAAGGTTAATATAAGAATTCAGGGAAATTCTATCACATTTGTTCAACATACGTCGCTCCTATTTCAGATAGCGTACTGGGCTAGGCGGCATCTTAAAGCGCATGGACTGGCGAGTAAAATTCACTATTAAACTTCTATGATAGGGCAATCAGAGTCCCGATTAGATCATTTTATATTTTGGTTAATATAAGAATTCAGAGAAATTCTATCACATTTGTTTAATTTACGTCGCTCCTATTTCAGATAGCTTATTGGGCTAAGCGGCATCGCAAAGCGCATGAAATGACGAGTGAAATGCACTATTAAACTTCTAGGGTAGGGCAAACAGAGACCCGATTAGATCATTTTACATTAAGGTTAATATAAGAATTCAGGGAAATTCTATCACATTTGTTCAACATACGTCGCTCCTATTTCAGATAGCGTACTGGGCTAGGCGGCATCTTAAAGCGCGTGGAATGGCGAGTAAAATGCACTATTAAACTTCTATGATAGGGAAATCAGAGACCCGATTAGATTATTTTATATTTTGGTTAATATAATAATTCAGCGAAATTCTAACACATTTGTTCCATTTACGTCGCTCCTATTTCAGATAGCTTACTGGGCTAGGCGGCATCTCAAAGCGCATGAAATGGCGAGTCAAATGCACTATTAATCTTCTAGGGTAGGGCAATCAGAGACCCCATTAGATCATTTTATATTATGGTTAATTTAAGAATTCAGCGAAATTCTATCACATTTGTTCAATTTACGTGGCTCCTTTTTCAGATAGCGTATTGGGCTAAGCGGCAGCTCAAAGCGCATGAAATGGCGAGTAAAATGCACTATTAAACTTCTAGGGTAAGGCAAACAGAGACCCGATTAGATCATTTTATATTACGGTTAATATAAGAATTCAGAGTAATTCTATCACATTTGTCAATTTACGTCGCCCCTATTCCAGATAGCGTATTGGACTAAGCGGCATCTCAAAGCGCATGAAATGGCGAGTCAAATGCACTGTTAAACTTCTATGATAGGGAAATCAGAGACCCGATTAGATTATTTTATATTTTGGTTAATATAATAATTCAGCGAAAATCTCTCACATTTGTTCAATTTACGTCGCTGATATTTCAGATAGCGTATTGGACTAAGCGGCATCTCAAAGCGCAAGAAATGTCGAGTAAAATGCACTATTAAACTTCTAGGGTAGTGCAAACAGAGACCCGATAAGATCATTTTATATTTTGGTTAATATAAGAATTCAGCGAAATTCTATCACATTTGTTCAATTTACGTCGCTCCTATTTCAGATAGCGTATTGCGCTAAGCGGCATCTCAAAGCGCATGAAATGGCGAGTAAAATGCACTATTCAACTTCTAGGGTAGGGCAAACAGAGACTCGATTAGATCATTTTATATTATGGTTAATTTAAGAATTCAGCGAAATTCTATCACATTTGTTCAATTTATGTCGCTCCTATTGCAGATAGCGTATTGGGCTAAGCGGCATCTTAAAGCGCGTGGAATGGCGAGTAAAATTCACTATTAAACTTCTATGATAGGGCAATCAGAGACCCGATTAGATCATTTTATATTTTCGTTAATATAAGAATTCAGCTAAATTCTATCACATTTGGTCAATTTACGTCGTTCCTATTTCAGATAGCTTATTGAGCTAAGCGGCATCTCAAAGCGCATGAAATGACGAGTGAAATACACTATTAAACTTCTAGGATAAGGCAAACAGAGACCCGATTAGATCATTTTATATTACGGTAAATATAAGAATTCAGCGTAATTCTGTCACATTTGTTCAACTTACGTAGCTCCTATTTCAGATAGCGTACTGGGCTAGGCGGCAACTTAAAGCGCGTGGAATGGCGAGTAAAATGCACCATTAAACTTCTATGGTAGGGCAATCAGAGAACCGATTAGATCATTTTATATTACGGTAAATATAAAAATTCAGCGTAATTCTGTCACATTTGTTCAACTTACGTAGCTCCTATTTCAGATAGCGTATTGGGCTAAGCGGCATCTCAAAGCGCATGAAATGGCGAGTAAAATGCACTATTAAACTTCTAGGATAAGGCAAACAGAGACCCGATTAGATCATTTTATGTTGCGGTTAATATAAGAATTCAGCGTAACTCTGACACATTTGTTCAACTTACGTAGCTCCTATTTCAGATAGCGTACTGGGCTAGGCGGCATCTTAAAGCGCGTGGAATGGCGGGTAAAATGCACTATTAAACTTCTATGATAGGGCAATCAGAGACCCGATTAGATCATTTTATATTTTGGTTAATATAAGAATTCAGCGAAATTCTATCACATTTGATCAATTTACGTCGCTCCTATTTCAGATAGCGTATTGGGCTAAGCGGCATCTCAAAGCGCATGAAATGACGAATAAAATGCACAATTAAGCTTCTACGCTAGGGCGAACAGAGACCCGATTAGATCATTTTACGTTATGGTTAATAAAAGAATTCAGCGAAATTCTATCACATTTGATCAATTTACATCGCTCCTATTTCAGATAGCGTATTGTGCTAAGCGGCATCTCAAAGCGCATGAAATAACGAGTAAAATGCACTATTAAACTTCTAGGGTAGGGCAAACAGAGACCCCATTAGATCATTTTATATTATGGTTAATTTAAGAATTCAGCGAAATTCTATCACATTTGTTCAATTTACGTCGCTCCTATTTCAGATAGCGTATTGAGCTAAGCGGCATCTCAAAGCGCATGAAATGGCGAGTAAAATGCACTAGTAAACTTCTAGGGTAGGGCAATCAGAGACCCGATTAGATCATTTTATATTATGGTTAATTTAAGAATTCAGCAAAATTCTATCACATTTGTTCAGTTTACGTCGCTCCTATTTCAGATAGCGTACTGGGCTAGGCGGCATCTTAAAGCGCATGGAATGGCGAGTAAAATGCACTATTAAACTTCTATGATAGGGCAATCAGAGACCCGATTAGATCATTTTATATTTTGGTTAATATAAGAATTCAGCGAAATTCTATCACATTTGTTCAATTTACGTCGCTCCTATTTCAGATAGCGTATTGGGCTAAGCGGCATCTCAAAGCGCATGAAATGGCGAGTAAAATGCACTATTAAACTTCTAGGATAAGGCAAACAGAGACCCGATTAG
Source organism: Macropis europaea (assembly GCA_916610135.2). Taxonomy (NCBI): domain Eukaryota; kingdom Metazoa; phylum Arthropoda; class Insecta; order Hymenoptera; family Melittidae; genus Macropis; species Macropis europaea. Next base: position 10,337 of record CAKAJE020001269.1, on the reverse strand, counting down.
ATCATTTTATGTTGCGGTTAATATAAGAATTCAGCGTAACTCTGACACATTTGTTCAACTTACGTAGCTCCTATTTCAGATAGCGTACTGGGCTAGGCGGCATCTTAAAGCGCGTGGAATGGCGGGTAAAATGCACTATTAAACATCTATGATAGGGCAATCAGAGACCCGATTAGATCATTTTATGTTTTGGTTAATATAAGAATTCAGCGAAATTCTATCACATTTGTTCAATTTACGTCGCTCCTATTTCAGATAGTGTATTGGGGTAAGTTGCATCTCAAAGCGCAAGACATGGCGAGTAAAATGCACTACTAAACTTCTAGGGTAGGCAAACAGAGACCCGATTAGATCATTTTATATTGCGGTTAATATAAGAATTCAGCGTAACTCTGTCACATTTGTTCAACTTACGTAGCTCCTATTTCAGATAGCGTCCTGGGCTAGGCGGCATCTTAAAGCGCGTGGAATGGCGAGTAAAATGCACTATTAAACTTCTGGGATTAGGCAAACAGAGACCGGATTAGATCATTTTATATTACGGTTAATATAAGAATTCAGCGTAATTCTGTCACATTTGTTCAACATACGTAGCTCCTATTTCAGATAGCGTACTGGGCTAGGCGGCAACTTAAAGCGCGTGGAATGTCGAGTAAAATACACTATCAAACTTCTATGATAGGGCAATCAGAGACCCGATTAGATCATTTTATATTTTGGTTAATATAAGAATTCAGCGAAATTCTATCACATTTGTTCAATTTACGTCGCTCCTATTTCAGATAGCGTATTGGGCTAAGCGGCATCTCAAAGCGCATGAAATGGCGAGTAAAATGCACTATTAAACTTCTAGGGTAGGGCAATCAGAGACCCGACTAGATCATTTTATATTATGGTTAATTTAAGAATTCAGCAAAATTCTATCACATTTGTTCAGTTTACGTCGCTCCTATTTCAGATAGCGTACTGGGCTAGGCGGCATCTTAAAGCGCATGGAATGGCGAGTAAAATGCACTATTAAACTTCTATGATAGGGCAATCAGAGACCCGATTAGATCATTTTATATTTTGGTTAATATAAGAATTCAGCGAAATTCTATCACATTTGTTCAATTTACGTCGCTCCTATTTCAGATAGCGTATTGGGCTAAGCGGCATCTCAAAGCGCATGAAATGGCGAGTAAAATGCACTAGTAAACTTCTAGGGTAGGGCAATCAGAGACCCGATTAGATCATTTTATATTATGGTTAATTTAAGAATTCAGCAAAATTCTATCACATTAGTTCAATTTACGTCGTTCCTATTTCAGATAGCGTACTGGGCTATGCGGCATCTTAAAGCGCGTGGAATGGCGAGTAAAATTCACTATTAAACTTCTATGATAGGGCAATCAGAGACCCGATTAGATCATTTTATATTGTGGTTAATATAAGAATTCAGCGAAATTCTATCACATTTGTTCAATTTACGTCGCTCCTATTTCAGATAGCTTATTGGGCTAAGCGGCATCTCAAAGCGCATGAAATGACGAGTGAAATGCACTATTAAACTTATAGGGTAAGGCAACCAGAGACCCGATTAGATCATTTTATATTACGGTTAATATAAGAATTCAGCGTAATTCTATCACATTTGTTCAACTTTCGTCGCTCCTATTTCAGATAGCGTACTGAGCTAGGCGGCATCTTAAAGCGCGTGGAATGGCGAGTAAAATGCAATATTAAACTTCTATGATAGGGCAATCAGAGAACCGATTAGATCATTTTATATTTTGGTTAATATAAAGATTCAGCGAAATTCTATCACAATTGTTCAATTTACGTCGCTCCTATTTCAGATAGCGTACTGGGCTAGGCGGAATCTCAAAGCGCGTGGAAGGGCGAGTAAAATGCACTACTAAACTTCTATGATCGGGCAATCAGAGACCCGATTACATCATCTTATATTTTGGTTAATATAAGAATTCAGCGAAATTCTCTCACATTTGTTCAATTTACGTCACTGATATTTCAGATAGCGTATTGGGCTAAGCGGCATCTCAAAGCGCAAGAAATGTGGAGTAAAATGCACTATTAAACTTCTAGGGTAGGGCAAACAGAGACCCGATAAAATCATTTTATATTATGGTTAATTTAAGAATTCAGCGAAATTCTATCACATTTGTTCAATTTACGTCGCTCCTATTTCAGATAGCGTACTGGGCTAGGCGGCATCTCAAAGCGCGTGGAAGGGCGAGTAAAATGCCCTACTAAACTTCTATGATAGGGCAATCAGAGACCCGATTAGATCATTTTATATTTTGGTTAATATAAGAATTCACCGAAATTCTATCACATTTGTTCAATTTACGTCGCTCCTATTTCAGACAGCGTATTGGGCTAAGCGGCATCTCAAAGCGCATGAAATGGCGAGTAAAATGCACTATTGAACTTCTATGATAGGGCAATCAGAGACCTGATTAGATCATTTTATATTTGGTTAATATAAGAATTCAGCGAAATTGTATCACTTTTGTTTAATTTACGTCGCTCCTATTTCAGATAGCGTAATGGGCTAAGCGGCATCTCAAAGCGCATGAAATGACGAGTGAAATGCACTATTAGACTTCTATGGTAGGGCGAACAGAGACCCGATTAGATCATTTTACATTAAGGTTAATATAAGAATTCAGGGAAATTCTATCACATTTGTTCCATTTACGTCGCTCCTATTTCAGATAGCGTATTGGGCTAAGCGGCATCTTAAAGCGCGTGGAATGGCGAGTAAAATGCACTATTAAACTTCTAGGGTAAGGCAAACAGATACCCGATTAGATCATTTTATATTACGGTTAATATAAGAATTAGCGTAATTCTATCACATTTGTTCAACTTACGTCGCTCCTATTTCAGATAGCGTACAGGGCTAGGCGGCATCTTAAAGCGCGTGGAAGGGCGAGTAAAATGCACTACTAAACTTCTAGGGTAGGGCAAACAGAGACCCGATTAGATCATTTTATATTATGGTTAATTTAAGAATTCAGCAAAATTCTATCACATTTGTTCAATTTACGTCGCTCCTATTTCAGATAGCGTACTGGGCTAGGCGGCATCTTAAAGCGCGTGGAAGGGTGAGTAAAATGCACTACTAATCTTCCATGATAGGGCAATCAGAGACCCGATTAGATCATTTTATATTTTGTTTTATATAAGATTTCAGGGAAATTCTATCACGTTTGTTCAATTTACGTCGCTCCTATTTCAGATAGCATATTGGGCTAAGCGGCACCTCAAAGCGCATGAAATGGCGAGTGAAATGCAATATTAAACTTCTAGGGTAGGGCAAACAGAGACCCGATTAGATCATTTTATATTATGGTCAATTTAAGAATTCAGCATAATTCTTTCTCATTTCTTCAATTTACGTCGCCCCTATTTGAGATAGCGTATTGGGCTTAGCGGCATCTCAAAGCGCATAAAATGGCGAGTAAAATGCACTATTAAACATCAATGGTAGGGCAAACAGTGACCCGATTAGATCATTTTATATTATGGTTAATTTAAGAATTCAGAAAAATTCTATCACATTTGTTCAATTTACGTCGTTCCTATTTCAGATAGCGTATTGGGCTATGCGACATCTCAAAGCGCATGAAATGACGAGTAAAATGCACTATTAAACTTCTAGGGTAGGGCAAACAGAGACCCGATTAGATCATTTTATATTACGGTTAATATAAGAATTTAGCGTAATTCTATCACATTTGTTCAACTTACGTCGCTCCTATTTCAGATAGCGTACTGGGCTACGCGGAATCTCAAAGCGCGTGGAAGGGCGAGTAAAATGCACTACTAAACTTCTATGATCGGGCAATCAGAGACCCGATTACATCATTTTATATTTTTGTTTATACAAGAATTCAGCGAAATTCTCTCACATTTGTTCAATTTACGTCGCTGATATTTCAGATAGCGTATTGGGCTAAGCGGCATCTCAAAGTGCAAGAAATGTGGAGTAAAATGCACTATTAAACTTCTAGGGTAGGGCAAACAGAGACCCGATAAGATCATTTTATATTATGGTTAATTTAAGAATTCAGCGAAATTCTATCACATTTGTTCAAGTTACGTCGCTCCTATTTCAGATAGCGTACTGGGCTAGGCGGCATCTCAAAGCGCGTGGAAGGGCGAGTAACATGCACTATTAAACTTATAGGGTAGGACAAACAAAGACCCGATTAAATCATTTTATATAATGGTTCATTTAAGAATTCAGCGAAATTCTATCACATTTGTTCAATTTACGTCGCTCCTATTTCAGATAGCGTATTGGGCTAGGCGGCATCCTAAAGCGCGCGGAATGGCGAGTAAAATGCACTATTAAGCTTCTATGCTAGGGCAATCAGAGACCTGATTAGATCATTTTATATTTTGGTTAATATAAGAATTCAGTGAAATTCTATCACATTTGTTCAATTTATTTCGCTCCTATTTCTGATAGCGTATTGGGCTAAGCGGCATCTCAAAGCGCATGAAATGGCGAATAAAATGCACTATTAAACTTCTAGGCGAGGGCAAACAGAGACCCGATTAGATCATTTTATATTATGATTAATTTAAGAAGTCAGCAAAATTCTATCACATTTGTTCAATTTACGTCGTTCCTATTTCAGATAGCGTACTGGGCTAGGCGGCATCTTAAACCGCGTGGAAGGGTGAGTAAAATACACTACTAAACTTCTATGATAGGGCAATCAGAGACCCGATTAGATCATTTTATATTTTGGTTAATATAAGAATTCAGCGAAATTCTCTCACATTTGTTCAATTTACGTCGCTGATATTTCAGACAGCGTATTGGGCTAAGCGGCATCTCAAAGCGCATGAAATGGCGAGTGAAATGCACTATTGAACTTCTATGATAGGGCAATCAGAGACCTGATTAGATCATTTTATATTTTGGTTAATATAAGAATTCAGCGAAATTGTATCACTTTTGTTTAATTTACGTCGCTCCTATTTCAGATAGCGTAATGGGCTAAGCGGCATCTCAAAGCGCATGAAATGACGAGTGAAATGCACTATTAGACTTCTAGGCGAGGGCGAACAGAGACCCGATTAGATCATTTTATATTATGGTTAATAAAAGAATTCAGCGAAATTCTATCACATTTGTTCAATTTACGTCGCTCCTATTACAGATAGCTTATTGTGCTTAGCGGCATCTCAAAGCGCATGAAGTGACGAGTGAAATGCACTATTAAACTTCTAGGGTTGGTCGAAGAAAGACCCGATTAGATCATTTTACATTAAGGTTAATATAAGAATTCAGGGAAATTCTATCACATTTGTTCAATTTACGTCGCTCCTATTTCAGATAGCGTATTGGGCTAAGCGGCATCTCAAAGCGCATGAAATGGCGAATAAAATGAGCTATTCAACTTCTAGGGTAGGGCAAACAGAGACCCGATTAGATCATTTTATATTATTATTAATTTAAGAAGTCAGCAAAATTCTATCACATTTGTTCAATTTACGTCGTTCCTATTTCAGATAGCGTACTGGGCTAGGCGGCATCTTAAAGCGCGTGGAAAGGCGAGTAAAATGCACTATTAAACTTCTATGATAGGGCAATCAGAGACCCGATTACATCATTTTATATTTTGTTTAATATAACATTTCAGGCAAATTCTGTCACATTTGTTCAATTTACGTCGCTACTATTTCAGATAGCTTATTGGGCATAGCGGCATCTGAAAGCGCATGAAATGGCGAGTAAAATGCACTATTAAACTTCTAGGGTAGGGCAAACAAAGACCCGATTAAATCATTTTATATTATGGTTAATTTAAGAATTCAGCGAAATTCTATCACATTTGTTCAATTTACGTCGCTACTATTTCAGATAGCGTATTGGGCTAAGCGGCATCTCAAAGCGCATGAAATGGCGAGTATAATGCACTATTAAACTTCTAGAATAAGGCAAACAGAGACCCGATTAGATCATTTTATGTTATGGTTAATATAAGAATTCAGTGTAATTCTATCACATTTGTTCAAGTTACGTCGCTCCTATTTCAGATAGCGTACTGGGCTAGGCGGCATCTTAAAGCGCGTGGAATGGCGAGTATAATGCACTACTAAACTACTATGATAGGGCAATCAGAGACCCGATTAGGTCATTTTATATTTTGGTTAATATAAGAATTCAGCGAAATTCTATCACATTTGTTCAATTTACGTCGCTCCTATTACAGATAGCTTATTGTGCTTAGCGGCATCTCAAAGCGCATGAAGTGACGAGTGAAATGCACTATTAAACTTCTAGGGTTGGTCGAAGAAAGACCCGATTAGATCATTTTACATTAAGGTTAATATAAGAATTCAGGGAAATTCTATCACGTTTGTTCAATTTACGTCGCTCCTATTTCAGATAGCGTATTGGGCTAAGCGGCATCTCAAAGCGCATGAAATAGCGAATAAAATGAGCTATTAAACTTCTAGGCTGGGGCGAACAGAGCCCCGATTAGATCATTTTACATTATTGTTAATAATAGAATTCAGCGAAATTCTATCACATTTATTCAACTTACGTCGCTCCTATTGCAGATAGCGTATTCGGCAAAGCAGCATCTAATAGCGCATGAAATGGCGAGTATAATGCACTATTAAACTTCTAGGATAAGGCAAACAGAGACCCGATTAGATCATTTTATGTTATGGTTAATATAAGAATTCAGTGTAATTCTATCACATTTGTTCAAGTTACGTCGCTGGTATTCAGATAGCGTATTGGGCTAAGTGGCATCTCAAAGCGCATGAAATGGCGAGTAAAATGCACTCTTAAACTTCTATGTTAGGGCAATCAGAGACCCGATTAGATCATTTTACATTTTGTTTAATATAAGATTTCAGGGACATTCTATCACATTTGTTTAATTTACGTCGCTGCTATTTCAGATAGCGTATTGGGCTAAGCGGCATCTCAAAGCGCATGAAATGGCGAATAAAATGCACTATTAAACTTCTAGGCGAGGGCGAACAGAGACCCGATTAGATCATTTTACATTTTGGTTAATAAAAGAATTCAGCGAAATTCTATCACATTTGCTCAATTTACGTCGCTCTTATTACAGATAGCTTATTGTGCTTAGCGGCATCTCAAAGCGCATGAAGTGACGAGTGAAATGCACTATTAAACTTCTAGGGTAGGGCAAACAAAGACCCGATTAAATCATTTTATATTATGGTTAATTTAAGAATTCAGCGAAATTCTCTCAGATTTGTTCAATTTACGTCGCTGATATTTCAGATAGTGTATTGGGCTAAGCGGCATCTCAAAGCGCGAAAAATGGCGAGTAAAATGCACTATTAAACTTCTAGGGTAGGGCAAACAGGGACCCGATTAGATCATTTTATATTACGGTAAATATAAGAATTCAGCGTAATTCTGTCACATTTGTTCAACTTACGTAGCTCCTATTTCAGATAGCGTACTGGGCTAGGCGGCAACTTACAGCGCGTGGAATGGCGAGTAAAATGCACCATTAAACTTCTATGGTAGGGCAATCAGAGAACCGATTAGATCATTTTATATTACGGTAAATATAAGAATGCAGCGTAATTCTGTCACATTTGTTCAACTTACGTAGCTCCTATTTCAGATAGCGTATTGGGCTAAGCGGCATCTCAAAGCGCATGAAGTGACGAGTGAAATGCACTATTAAACTTCTAGGGTAGGGCAAACAGAGACCCGATTAGATCATTTTATATTATGGTTAATTTAAGAATTCAGCAAAATTCTATCACATTTGTTCAATTTACGTCGTTCCTATTTCAGATAGCGTCCTCGGCTAAGCGGCATCTAATAGCGCATGAAATGGCGAGTATAATGCACTATTAAACTTCTAGGATAAGGCAAACAGAGACCCGATTAGATCATTTTATGTTACGGTTAATATAAGAATTCAGCGAAATTCTATCACAATCGTTCTATTTACGGCGATCCTATTTCAGATAGCGTATTGGGCTAAGCGGCATCTCAAAGCGCATGAAATGGCGAGTAAAATGCACTATTAAACTTCTATGATAGGGCAATCAGAGACTCGATTAGATCATTTTATATTTTGTTTAATAAAAGAATTCAGCGAAATTCTATCACATTTGTTCAACTTACGTCGCTGATATTTCAGATAGCGTATTGGGCTATGCGGCATCTCAAAGCGCAAGAAATGGCGAGTAAAATGCACTCTTAAACTTCTATGATAGGGCAATCAGAGACCCGATTAGATCATTTTACATTTTGTTTAATATAAGATTTCAGGGACATTCTATCACATTTGTTTAATTTACGTCGCTGCTATTTCAGATAGCGTATTTGGCTAAGCGGCATCTCAAAGCGCATGAAATGGCGAATAAAATGCACTATTAAACTTCTAGGTGAGGGCGACCAGGGACCCGATTAGATCATTTTACATTTTGGTTAATAAAAGAATTCAGCGAAATTCTATCACATTTGCTCAATTTACGTCGCTCCTATTACAGATAGCTTATTGTGCTTAGCGGCATCTCAAAACGCATGAAGTGACGAGTGAAATGCACTATTAAACTTCAAGGGTAGGGCAAACAGAGACCCGATTAGATCATTTTATATTATGGTTAATTTAAGAATTCAGAAAAATTCTATCACATTTGTTCAATTTACGTCGTTCCTATTTCAGATAGCGTATTGGGCTATGCGGCATCTCAAAGCGCATGAAATGACGAGTAAAATGCACTGTTATACTTCTAGGGTAGGGCAAACAGAGACCCGATTAGATCATTTTATATTACGGTTAATATAAGAATTCAGCGTAATTCTATCACATTTGTTCAACTTACGTCGCTCCTATTTCAGATAGCGTACTGGGCTAGGCGGTATCTCAAAGCGCGTGGAAGGGCGAGTAAAATGCACTACTAAACTTCTATGATAGGGCAATCAGAGACCCGATTAGATCATTTTATATTTTGGTTAATATAAGAATTCAGCGAAATTCTCTCAAATTTGTTCAATTTACGTCACTGATATTTCAGATAGCGTATTGGACTAAGCGGCATCTCAAAGCGCAAGAAATGTCGAGTAAAATGCACTATTAAACTTCTAGGGTAGTGCAAACAGAGACCCGATAAGATCATTTTATATTATGGTTAATTTAAGAATTCAGCGAAATTCTCTCAGATTTGTTCAATTTACGTCGCTGATATTTCAGATAGCGTATTGGGCTAAGCGGCATCTCAAAGCGCGAGAAATGGCGAGTAAAATGCTCTATTAAACTTCTAGGGTAGGGCAAACAGAGACCCGATTAGATCATTTTATATTTTGGTTAATATAAGAATTCAGCGAAATTCTATCACATTTGTTCAATTTACGTCGCTCCTATTTCAGATAGCGTATTGGGCTAAGCGGCATCTCAAAGCGCATGAAATGACGAATAAAATGCACAATTAAGCTTCTACGCTAGGGCGAACAGAGACCCGATTAGATCATTTTACGTTATGGTTAATAAAAGAATTCAGCGAAATTCTATCACATTTGATCAATTTACATCGCTCCTATTTCAGATAGCGTATTGGGCTAAGCGGCATCTTAAAGCGCGTGAAATGACGAGTAAAATGCACTATTAAACTTCTAGGGTAGGGCAAACAGAGACCCCATTAGATCATTTTATATTATGGTTAATTTAAGAATTCAGCGAAATTCTATCACATTTGTTCAATTTACGTCGCTCCTATTTCAGATAGCGTATTGGGCTAAGCGGCATCTCAAAGCGCATGAAATGGCGAGTAAAATGCACTATTAAACTTCTATGATAGGGCAATCAGAGACCCGATTAGATCATTTTATATTTTGGTTAATATAAGAATTCAGCGTAACTCTGACACATTTGTTCAACTTACGTAGCTCCTATTTCAGATAGCGTACTGGGCTAGGCGGCATCTTAAAGCGCGTGGAATGGCGGGTAAAATGCACTATTAAACTTCTATGATAGGGCAATCAGAGACCCGATTAGATCATTTTATGTTTTGGTTAATATAAGAATTCAGCGAAATTCTATCACATTTGTTAAATTTACGTCGCTCCTATTTCAGATAGTGTATTGGGGTAAGCTGCATCTCAAAGCGCAAGACATGGCGAGTGAAATGCACTACTAAACTTCTAGGGTAGGCAAACAGAGACCCGATTAGATCATTTTATATTGCGGTTAATATAAGAATTCAGCGTAACTCTGTCACATTTGTTCAACTTACGTAGCTCCTATTTCAGATAGCGTCCTGGGCTAGGCGGCATCTTAAAGCGCGTGGAATGGCGAGTAAAATGC
>CAKAJE020001268.1:0-77566 GCA_916610135.2 Macropis europaea | reverse complement strand
AAATAGGAGCGACGTAAATTCAACAAATGTGATAGAATTTCGCTGAATTCTTAAATTAACCATAATATAAAATGATCTAATCGGGTCTCTGTTTGCCCTACCCTAGAAGTTTAATAGTGCATTTTACTTGCCATTTCATGCGCTTTGAGATGCCGCTTAGCCCAATACGCTATCTGAAATAGGAGCGACGTAAGTTGAACAATTGTGATAGAATTTCGCTGAATTCTTTTATTAACCATAATGTAAAATGATCTAATCGGGTCTGTGTTCGCCCTAGCCTAGAAGTTTAATAGTGCATTGTATTCGCCATTTCATGCGCTTTGAGATGCCGCGTAGCCCAATACGCTATCTGAAATAGGAGCGACGTAAATTGAACAAATGTGATAGAATTTCCCTGAAATCTTATATTGAGCAAAATATAAAATGATCTAATCGGGTCTCTGATTGCCCTATCATAGAAGTTTAGTAGTGCATTGTACTAGACAGTCCACGCGCTTTAAGATGCCGCCTAGCCCCGTACGCTATCTCAAATAGGAGCGACGTAAGTTGAACAAATGTGATAGAATTACGCTGAATTCTTATATTAACCGTAATATAAAATGATCTAATCGGGTCTCTGTTTGCCTTATCCTAGAAGTTTAATAGTGCATTTTACTCGCCATTTCATGCGCTTTAAGGTGCCGCTTAGCCCAATACGCTATCTGAAATAGGAGCGATGTAAATTGAACAAATGTGATAGAATTTTGCTGAATTCTTTTATTAACCATAATGTAAAATGATCTAATCGGGTCTCTGTTCGCCCTAGCCTAGAAGTTTAATAGTGCATTTTATTCGCCATTTCATGCGCTTTGAGGATGCCGCTTAGCCCAATACGCTATCTGAAATAGGAGCGACGTAGGTTGGACAAATGAGATAGAATTTCGCTGAATTCTTAAATTAAACATAATATAGAATGATCTAATCGGGTCTCTGCTTGCCCTACCCTAGAAATTTAATAGTGCATTTTACTCATCATTTCATGCGCTTTGAGATGCCGCTTAGCCCAATACGCTATCTGAAATAGGAGCGATGTGAATTGAACAAATGTGATAGAATTTCGCTGAATTCTTAAATTAACCATAATATAAAATGATGTAGTCGGGTCTCTGTTTGCTCCAACCTAGAAGTTTAATAGTGCATTGTACTCGTCATTTCATGCGCATTGAGATGCCGCTTAGCCCAATACGCTATCTGAAATAGAAACGATGTAAATTCAACAAATGTGATAGAATTTCGCTGAATCCTTTTATTAACCATAATGTGAAATAAACTAAACGGGTCTCTGTTCGCCCTAACCTAGAACTTTAATAGTGCATGTAATCGCCATTTCATTCGCTTTGAGCTGCCCTTAGCCCAATACGCTATCTGAAATAGGAGCGACGTAAATTGAACAAATGTGATAGAATTTCGCTGAATTCTTATATAAACCAAAATATAAAATGATCTAATCGGGTCTCTGATTGCCCTATCATAGAATTTTAATAGTGCATTTTACTCGCCATTTCATGCGCTTTGAGATGCCGCTTAGCCCAATACGCTATCTGAAATAGGAGCGACGTAAGTTGAATAAGTGTGATAGAATTTCCCTGAATTCTTATATTAACCTTAATGTAAAATGATCTAATCGGGTATCTCTTTCCCTTACCCTAGAAGTTTAATAGTGCACTTCGCTCGTCATTTCATGCGCTTTGAGATGCCGCTTCGCCCAATACGCTATCTGAAATAGGAGCGACGTAGGTTGAACAAATGTGATAGAATTACGCTGTATTCTTATATTAACCGTAATATAAAATTATCTAATCGGGTCTCTGTTTGCTTTACCCGAGAAGTTTAATAGTGCATTTTACTCGTCATTTCATGCGCTTTGAGATTCCGCTTAGCCCAATACGCTATCTGAAATAGGAGCGACGTAGATTGAACAAATGTGATAGAATTTCGCTGAATTCTTATATTAACCAAACTATAAACTGATCTAATCGGGTCCCTGTTTGCCTTACCCTAGAAGTTTAATAGTGCATTTTACTCGCCATTTCATGCGCTTTGAGATGCCGCTTAGCCCAATACGCTATCTGAAATAGGAGCGACGTAAATTGAACGAATGTGATAGAATTTCGCTGAATTCTTTTCTTAACCATAATGTAAAATGATCTAATCGGCTCTCTGTTCGCCCTAGCCGAGAAGTTTAATAGTGCATTTTACTGTCCATTTCATGCGCTTTGAGATGCCGCTTAGCCCAATACGGTATCTGAAATAGGAGCGACGTAAATTGAACAAATGTGATAGAATTCCGTTGAATTCTTAAATTAACCATAATATACAATGATCTAATCGGGTCTCTGTTCGCCCTAGCCTAGAAGTTTAACAGTGCATTTTACTCGCCCTTCCACGCGCTTTACGATGCCGCCTAGCCCAGTACGCTATCTGAAATAGGAGCGACGTTAGTTTAACAAATGTGATAGAATTACGCTGAAATCTTATATTAACCGTAATATAAAATGATCTAATGGGGTCCCTGTTTGCCTTACCCTAGGAGTTTAATAGTGCATTTTACTCGCCATTCATGCGCTTTGTGATGCCGCTTATCCCAATACGCTATCTGAAATAGGAGCGACGTAAATTGAACAAATGTGATAGAATTTCCCTGAATTCTTATATTAACCTTAATGTAAAATGATCTAATCGGGTCTCTGTTTGCCCTAGCCTAGAAGTTTAATAGTGCATTTTATTCGACATTTCATGCGCTTTGAGATGCCGCTTAGCCCAATACGCTATCTGAAATAGGAGCGACGTAAATTGAACAAATGTGATAGAATTTCCTTGAATTCTATTATTAACCAAAATATAAAATGGTCTGATCGGGTCCCTGATTGCCCTATCATAGAAGTTTAATAGTGCATTTTACTCGTCATTCCACGCGCTTTAAGATTCCGCCAAGCCCAGTACGATATCTGAAATAGGAGCAACGTAAATTGAACAAATGTGACAGAATATTGCTGAATTCTTATACTAACCGTAATATGAAATGATCTAATCGGGACTCTCTTTCCCTTACCCTAGAAGTTTAATAGTGCATTTCACTCGTCATTTTATGCGCTTTGAGATGCCGCTTAGCACACTGCGCTATCTGAAATAGGAGAGACATAAATTGAGCAAATGTGATAGAATTTCGCTGAATTCTTATATTAACCGTAATATAAAATGATCTAATCGGGTCCCTGTTTGCCTTACCCTAGAAGTTTAATGGTGCATTTTACTCGCCATTTCATGCGCTTTGAGATGCCGCTTAGCCCAATACGCTATCTGAAATAGGAGCGACGTAAATTGAACAAATGTGATAGAATTGCCTGAATTCTTATAATAACCTTAATGTAAAATGATCTAATCGGGTCTCTGTTTGCCCTAGCCTAGAAGTTTAATAGTGCATTTCACTCGTCATTTCATGCGCTTTGAGATGCCGCTTTGCCCAATACGCTATCTGAAATAGGAGCGACGTAAATTGAACGAATGTGATAGTATTTCGCTGAATTCTTTTATTAACCATAATGTAAAATGATCTAATCGGGTCTCTGTTCGCCCTAGCCTAGAAGTTTAATAGTGGACTATACTCACCATTCGACGCGCCTTAAGATGCCGCCTAGCCCAGTACGCTATCTGAAACAGGAGCGACCTAAATTGAACAAATGTGATAGAATTACGCTGAATTCTTATATTAGCCGTAATATAAAATGATTTAATCGGGTATTTGTTTGCCCTACCCTAGAAGTTTAACAGTCCATTTAACTCGCCATTGCATGTGCTTTGAGATGCCGCATAGCCCAATACGCTATCTGAAATCGGAGCGACGTAAATTGAAAAAATGTGATTGAATATCCCTGAATTCTTATGTTAACTTTAATGTAAAATGATCTAATCGGGCCTCTGCTCGCCCTACCATTGAAGTCTAATAGTGCATTTCACTCGACATTTCATGCGCTTTCAGATGCCGCTTAGCCCAATGCGCTATCTGAAATAGGAGCGACGTAATTTGAACAAATGTGATAGAATTTCGCTGAATTCTTACATTAACCATAATATAAAATGATCTAATCGGGTCTCTGTTTGCCCTATCATAGAATTTTAATAGTTCATTTTACTCGCCATTCCACGCGCTTTAAGATGCCGCCTAGCCCAGTACGTTATCTGAAATAGGAGCGATGTAAGTTGAATAAATGTGATAGAATTACGCTGAATTCTTATATTAACCGTAATATAAAATGATCTAATCGGGTCTCTGTTTGCCCTGGCCTAGAAGTTTAATAGTGCATTTTACTCGCCATTTCATGCGCTTTCAGATGCCGCTTAGCCCAATACGCTGTCTGAAATAGAAGCGACGTAAATTGAACAAATGTGATAGAATTTCGCTGAATTCTTCAATTAACCATAATATAAAATGATCGTATCGGGTCTCTGTTTGGCCTACCCTAGAAGTTTAATAGTGCATTTTACTCGCCATTTCATGCGCTTTGAGATGCCGCTTAGCCGAATACGCTAACTGAAATAGGAGCGACGTAAATTGAACAAATGTGATAGAATTTTGCTGAAATCTTAAATTAACCATAATATAAAATTATCTAATCGGGTCTCTGATCGCCCTATCATAGAAGTCTAATAGTGCATTTCACTCGCCATTCCACGCGCTTTAAGATGCCGCCGAGCCCAGTACGCTGTCTGAAATAGGAACGACGTAAATTGAACAAATGTGATAGAATTTTGCTGAATTCTTAAATTAACCATAATATCAAATGATCTAATCGGGTCTCTGTTCGCCCTACCATAGAAGTCTAATGGTGCATTTCACTCGCCATTTCATGCGCTTTGAGATGCCGCTTAGCCCAATAAGCTATCTGAAATATGAGCGACGTAAATTGAACAAATGTGATAGAATTTCCCTGAAATCTTATATTAAACAAATATAAGATGAACTAATCGGGTCTCTGATTGCTCTATCATAGAAGTTTAGTAGTGCATTTTACTCGCCCTTCCACGCGCTTTAAGATGCCGCCTAGACCAGTACGCTATCTGAAATAGGAGCGACGTAAGATGAACAAATGTGATAGAATTACGCTGCATTCTTATACTAACCGTAATATAAACTGATCTAATCGGGTCTCTGTTTTCCTTATCCTAGAAGTTTAATAGCGCACTTTACTCGCCATTTCATGCGCTTTGAGATTCCGCTTAGCCCAATACGCTCTCTGAAATATGAGCGACGTAAATTGAACAAATGTGATAGAATTTCCCTGAAATCATATATTAAACAAAATATAAAATGATCTAATCGGGCCTCTGTTCGCCCTACCATAGAAGTTTAATAGGGCATTATACTCGCCATTTCATGCGCTTTGAGATGCCGCTTAGCCCAATACGCTATCTGAAATAGGAGCGACGTAAATTGAACAAATGTGATAGAATTTCGCTGAATTCTTAAATTAACCGTATAATAAAATGATTTAATCGAGTCTCTGTTTGCCCTAGCCCAGAAGTTTAATACTGCATTTTACTCGCCATTTCATGCGCTTTCAGATGCCGCTTAGCCCAGTACGCTATCTGAAATAGCAGCGACGTAAATCAAACAAATGTTATAGAATTGCCCTGAAATCTTATATTAACCATAATATAAAATGATCTAATCGGGTCTCTGTTTGCCCTACCATAGAAGTTTATTAGTGCATTTTACTCGCCATTCCACACGCTTTAAGATGCCGCTTAGCCCAATACGCTATCTGAAATAGGAGCGACGTAAATTGAACAAATGTGGTAGAACTACGCTGAATTCTTATATTAACCGTAATATAAAATGATCTAATCGGGTCTCTGTTTGCCTTATCCTAGAAGTTAAATAGTGCATTATACTCGCCATTTCATGCGCTGTGAGATGCCGCTTAGCCCAATACGCTATCTGAAATAGGAGCGACGTAAATTGAACAAATGTGATAGAATTTCCCTGAAATCTTATATTAAACAAAATATGAAATGATCTAATCGGTTCTCTGATTGCCCTATCATAGAAGTTTAACAGTGCATTTCACTCGTCATTTCATGCGCTTTGAGATGCCGCTTAGCCCAATCAGCTATCTGAAATAGGAGCGACGTAAATTGAACAAATTATGATAGAATTTCGCTGAAATCTTATATTAACCTTAATGTAAAATGATCTAATCGGGTCTCTGGTTGCCCTACGATAGAAGTCTAATAGTGCATTTCACTCGTCATTTCATGCGCTTTGAGATGCCGCTTAGCCCAATACGCTATCTGAAATAGGAGCGACGTAAATTGAACAAATGTGATAGAATTTCCCTGAAATCTTATATTAAACAAAATATAAAATGATCTAATCGGTTCTCTGATTGCCCTATCATAGAAGTTTAACAGTGCATTTCACTCGTCATTTCATGCGCTTTGAGATGCCGCTTAGCCCAATCAGCTATCTGAAATAGGAGCGACGTAAATTGAACAAATTGTGATAGAATTTCGCTGAATTCTTAAATTAACCATAATATAAAATGATCTAATCGGGTCTCTGTTTGCCCTATCATAGAAGTTTAATGGTGCATTTCACTCGTCATTTCATGCGCTTTGAGATGCCGCCTAGCCCAGTATGCTATCTGATATAGGAGCGACGTAAATTGAACAAATGTGATAGAATTTTGCTGACTTCTTAAATTAACCATAATATAAAATGATCGAATCGGGTCTCTGTTTGCCCTACCCTAGAAGTTTAATAGTGCATTTTAATCGCCATTTTATGCGCTTTGAGAAGCCGCATAGCACAATACGCTATCTGAAATAGGAGCGACGTAAATTGTACAAATGTGATGGAATTTCCCTGAATTCTTAAATTAACCATATAATAAAATGATTTAATCGGGTCTCTGTTTGCCCTACCCTAGAAGTTTAATAGTGCATTTTACTCGCCATTTCATGCGCTTTCAGATGCCGATCAGCCCAATACGCTATCTGAAATAGGAGCGACGTAAATTGAACAAATATGATAGAATATCCCTGAAATCTTATATTAACCAAAATATAAAATGATCTGATCGGGTCTCTGATTGCCCTATCATAGAAGTTTAATAGTGCATTTTGCTCGCCATTCCACGCGCTTTAAGATGCCGCATAGACCAGTACGCTATCTGAAATAGGCGCGACGTAAATTGAACAAATGTGATAGGATTTCCCTGAATTCTTATATTAACCTTTATGTAAAATGATATAATCGGGCCTCTGTTCGCCCTACCATAGAAGTCTAATAGTGCATTATACTCGCCATTTCATGCGCTTTGAGATGCCGCTTAGCCCAATACGCTATCTGAAATAGGAGCGACGTGAATTGAACAAATGTGATGGAATTTTTCTTAATTCTTAAATTAACCATATAATAAAATGATTTAATCGGGTCTCTGTTTGCCCTACCCTAGAAGTTTAATAGTGCATTTTACTCGCCATTTCATGCGCTTTCAGATGCCGCTTAGCCCAATACGCTATCTGAAATAGGAGCGACGTAAGTTGAACAAATGTGATAGAATTACGCTGAATTCTTATATTAACCGTAATATAAAATGATCTAATCGGGTCTCTGTTTGCCTAATCCTAGTAGTTAAATACTGCATTTTACTCGCCATTTCATGCGCTTTCAGGTGCCGCTTAGCCCAATACGCTATCTGAAATAGGAGCGACGTAAATTGAAGAAATATGATAGAATGTCGCTGAATTCTTAAATTAACCATAATATAAAATGATCTAATCGGGTCTCTGTTTGCCCTACCCTAGAAGTTTAATAGTGCATTTTACTCGCCATTCCACACGCTTTAAGATGCCGCCTAGCCCAGTACGCTATCTGAAATAGGAACGACGTAAATTGAACAAATGTGATAGAATTTCCCTGAAATCTTATATTAAACAAAATATAAAATGATCTAATCGGGTCTCTGATTGCCCTATCATAGAAGTTTAATAGTGCATTTTACTCGCCATTTCATGCGCTTTCAGATGCCGCTTAGCCCAATACGCTATCTGAAATAGGAGCGACGTAAATTGTACAAATATGATAGAATTTCGCTGAATTCTTAAATTAACCATAATATAAAATGATCTAATCGGGTCTCTGTTTGCCCTACCCTAGAATTTTAATAGTGCATTTTACTCGCCATTTCATGCGCTTTGAGATGCCGCTTAGCCCAATAGGCTATCTGAAATAGGAGCGACGTAAATTGAACAAATGTTATAGAATTTTGCTGAATTCTTAAATTAACCATAATGTAAAATGATCTGATCGGGTCTCTGTTTGCCCTACGCTAGAAGTTTAATAGTGCATTTTACTCGCCATTTCATGCGCTTTGAGATGCCGCTTAGCCCAATACGCTATGTGAAATAGGAGCGACGTAAGTTGAACGAATGTGATAGTATTTCGCTGAATTCTTTTATTAACCATAATATAAAATGATCTGTTCGGGTCACTGTTCGCCCTAGCCTAGAAGTTTGATAGTGCATTTTATTCGCCATTTCATGCGCTTTGAGATGCCGCTTAGCCGAATACGCTATCTGAAATAGGAGCGACGTAAATTGAACAAATGTGAGACAATTTCCCTGAAATCTGATATTAAACAGAATATAAAATGATCTAATCGGTTCTCTGATTGCCCTATCATAGTAGTTTAGCAGTGCATTTCACTCGTCATTTCATGCGCTTTCAGATGCCGCTTAGCCCAATGCGCTATCTGAAATAGGAGCGACGTAATTTGAACAAATGTGATAGAATTTCGCTGAATTCTTACATTAACCATAATATAAAATGATCTAATCGGGTCTCTGTTTGCCCTATCATAGAAGTTTAGTAGTGCATTTTACTCGCCATTCCACGCCCTTTAAGATGCCGCCTAGCCCAGTATGCTATCTGAAATAGGAGCGACGTAAATTGAACAAATGTGATACAATTTCCCTGAAATCTGATATTAAACAAAATATAAAATGATCTTATCGGGTCTCTGATTGCCCTATCATAGAAGTTTAGTAGTGCATCTTACTCGCCATTCCACGCGCTTTAAGATGCCACCTAGCCCAGTACGCTATCTGAAATAGGAGCGACGTAAGTTGAACGAATGTGATAGAATTACGCCGAATTCTTATATTAACCGTAAAATAAAATGATCTAATCGGGTCTCTGTTTGCCTTATCCTAGAAGTTTAACAGTGCATTGTACTCACCATTTCATGCGCTTTGAGATGCCGCTTAGCCCAATACGCTATCTGAAATGGGAGCGACGTAAATTGAACGAATGTGATAGAATTACGCTGGATTCTTCAATTAACCATAATATAAAATGATTTAATCGGGTATTTGTTTGCCCTACCCTAGAAGTTTAATAGTCGATTTACCTCGCCATTGCATGTGCTTTGAGATGCCGCATAGCCCAATACGCTATCTGCAATAGGAGCGACGTAAATTGAAGAAATGTGATTGAATTTCCCTGAATTCTTAAATTAACCATAATATAAAATGATCTAACCGGGTGTCTGTTCGCTCTAACCTAGAAGTTTAATAGGGCATTTTATTTGACATTTCATGCGCTTTGAGATGCCGCTTAGCCCAATACGCTATCTGAAATAGGAGCGACGTAAGTTGAACAAATGTGATAGAATTTCGCTGAATTCTTAAATTAACCATAATGTAAAATGATCTAATCGGGTCTTGGTTTGCCCTAGCCTAGAAGTTTAATTGTGCATTTTACTCGCCATTTCATGCGCTTTTAGATGCCGCTTAGCCCAATACGCTATCTGAAATAGGAGCGACGTAAATTGAACAAATGTGATAGAATTTCCCTGAAATCTTATATTAAACAAAATATAAAATGATCTAATCGGTTCTCTGATTGCCATATCATAGAAGTTTAGCAGTGCATTTCACTCGTCATTTCATGCGCTTTGAGATGCCGCTTAGCCCAATCAGCTATCTGAAACAGGAGCGACGTAAATTGAAGAAATGTGATTGAATTTCCCTGAATTCTTATATTAACTTTAATGTAAAATGATCTAATCGGGTCTCTGTTTGCCCTATCATAGAAGTTTAATAGTGCATTTCACTCGTCATTTCATGCGCTTTGAGATGCCGCCCAGCCCAGTATGCTATCTGATATAGGAGCGACGTAAATTGAACAAATGTGGTAGAATTTTGCTGAATTCTTAAATTAACCATAATCTAAAATGATCTAATCGGGTCTCTGTTTGCCCTACCCTAGAACTTTAGTAGTGCATTTTACTCGCCATTTCATGCGCTTTGAGATGCCGCTTAGCCGAATACGCTAACTGAAATAGGAGCGACGTAAATTGAACAAATGTGATAGAATTTTGCTGAATTCTTAAATTAAACATAATATAAAATTATCTAATCGGGTCTCTGTTCGCCCTACCATAGAAGTATAATAGTGCATTTCACTCGCCATTCCACGCGCTTTAAGATGCCGCCGAGCCCAGTACGCTATCTGAAATAGGAACGACGTAAATTGAACAAATGTGATAGAATTTCGCTGAATTCTTAAATTAACCATAATATAAAATGATCTTATCGGGTCTCTGTTTGCCCTACCCTAGAAGTTTAATAGTGCATTTTACTCGCCATTTCATGCGCTTTGAGATGCCGCTTAGCCCAATAAGCTATCTGAAATATGAGCGACGTAAATTGTACAAATGTGACAGAATTTCCCTGAAATCTTATATTAAACAAAATATAAAATGAACTAATCGGGTCTCTGATTGCCGTATCGTAGAAGTTTAGTAGTGCATTTTAGTCGCCCTTCCACGCGCTTGAAGATGCCGCCTAGCCCAGTACGCTATCTGAAATAGGAGCGACGTAAGATGAACAAATGTGATAGAATTACGCTGAATTCTTATACTAACCGTAATATAAAATGATCTAATCGGGCCTCTGTTTGCCTTATCCTAGAAGTTTAATAGTGCATTTCACTCGCCATTTCATGCGCTTTGAAATGCTGCATAGCCCAATACGCTATCTGCAACAGGAGCGACGTAAATTGAACAAATGTGATAGAATTTCCGTGAATTCATATATTAACCTTAATGTAAAATGATCTAATCGGGTCTCTGTTCGCCCCACCCTAGAAGCTTAATAGTGCATTTCACCCGTCATTTCATGCGCTTTGAGATGCCGCTTAGCCCAATATGCTATCTGAAATAGGAGCGACGTAAATTGAACAAATGTGATAGAATTTTGCTGAATTCTTAAATTAACCATAATATAAAATTATCTAATCGGGTCTCTGTTCGCCCTACCATAGAAGTATAATAGTGCATTTCACTCGCCATTCCACGCGCTTTGAGATGCCGCCGAGCCCAGTACGCTATCTAAAATGGGAACGACGTAAATTGAACAAATGTGATAGAATTTCGCTGAATTCTTAAATTAACCATAATATAAAATGATCTTATCGGGTCTCTGTTTGCCCTACCCTAGAAGTTTAATAGTGCATTTTACTCGCCATTTCATGCGCTTTGAGATGCCGCTTAGCCCAATAAGCTATCTGAAATATGAGTGACGTAAATTGAACAAATGTGATAGAATTTCGCTGAATTCTTATATTAACCAAAATATAAAATGATCTAATCGGCTCTCTGATTGCCCTATCATAGAAGTTTAGTAGTGCATTTTACTCGCCATTCCACGCGCTTAAAGATGCCGCCTAGTCCAGTACGCTATCTGAAATAGGAGCGACGTAAGTTGAACAAATGTGACAGAATTTCGCTGAATTCTTAAATTAACCATAATGTAAAATGATCTAATCGGGTCTCTGTTCGCCCTAGCCTAGAAGTTTAATAGTGCATTTCACTCGTTATTTCATGCGCCTTGTGATTCCGCTAAGCCCAATAAGCTATCTGAAATTGGAGCGACGTAAATTGAACAAATGTGATAGAATTTCCCTGAAATCTTATATTAAACAAAATATAAAATGATCTAATCGGTTCTCTGATTGCCCTATCATAGAAGTTTAACAGTGCATTTCACTCGTCATTTCATGCGATTTGAGATGCCGCTTAGCCCAATCAGCTATCTGAAATAGGAGCGACGTAAATTGAACAAATGTGATAGAATTTTGCTGAATTCTTAGATTAACCATAATATAACATGATCTAATCGGTTCTCTGTTTGCCCTATCCTAGAAGTTTAATAGTGCATGTTACTCGCCATTTCATACGCTTTGAGATGCCGCTTAGCCCAGTGCGCTATCTGAAATAGGAGCGACGTAAATTGAACAAATGTGATTGAATTTCGCTGAATTCTTAAATTAACCATAATATGAAATGATCTAATCGGGTCTCTGTTTGCCCTACCCTAGAAGTTTAATAGTGCATTTTGCTGGCTATTTCATGCGCTTTGGGATGCCGCTTAGCCCAATACATTATCTGAAATATGAGCGACGTAAATTGAACGAATGTCATAGAATTACGGTGAATTCTTATATTAACCAAAATATAAAATGATCTAATCGGGTCTCTGATTGCCCTATCATAGAAGATTGATAGAGCATTTTACGCGACATTCCACGCGCTTTAAGATGCCGCCTAGTCCAGTTCGCTATCTGAAATAGGAGCGACGTAAATTCAACAAATGTGATAGAATCTTGCTGAATTTTTAAATTAACCGTAATATAAAATGATCTAATCGGGTCTCTGTTTGCCCTATGCTAGAAGTTTAATAGTGCATTTTACTCGCCATTTCATACGCTTTGAGATGCCGCGTAGCCCAGTGCGCTATCTGGAATTGGAGCGACGTAAATTGAACAAATGTGATAGAATTTCGCTGAATTCTTAAATTAACCATAATATGAAATGATCTAATCGGGTCTCTGTTTGCCCTACCCTAGAAGTTTAATAGTGCATTTTGCTCGCCATTTCATGCGCTTTGGGATGCCGCTTAGCCCAATACGTTATCTGATATAGGAGCGACGTAAATTGAACAAATGTGGTAGAATTTTGCTGAATTCTTAAATTAACCATAATCTAAAATGATCTAATCGGGTCTCTGTTTGCCCTACCCTAGAAGTTTAGTAGTGCATTTTACTCGCCATTTCATGCGCTTTGAGATGCCGCTTAGCCGAATACGCTAACTGAAATAGGAGCGACGTAAATTGAACAAATGTGATAGAATTTTGCTGAATTCTTAAATTAAACATAATATAAAATTATCTAATCGGGTCTCTGTTCGCCCTACCATAGAAGTATAATAGTGCATTTCACTCGCCATTCCACGCGCTTTAAGATGCCGCCGAGCCCAGTACGCTATCTGAAATAGGAACGACGTAAATTGAACAAATGTGATAGAATTTCGCTGAATTCTTAAATTAACCATAATATAAAATGATCTTATCGGGTCTCTGTTTGCCCTACCCTAGAAGTTTAATAGTGCATTTTACTCGCCATTTCATGCGCTTTGAGATGCCGCTTAGCCCAATAAGCTATCTGAAATATGAGCGACGTAAATTGTACAAATGTGACAGAATTTCCCTGAAATCTTATATTAAACAAAATATAAAATGAACTAATCGGGTCTCTGATTGCCGTATCGTAGAAGTTTAGTAGTGCATTTTAGTCGCCCTTCCACGCGCTTGAAGATGCCGCCTAGCCCAGTACGCTATCTGAAATAGGAGCGACGTAAGATGAACAAATGTGATAGAATTACGCTGCATTCTTATACTAACCGTAATATAAAATGATCTAATCGGGCCTCTGTTTGCCTTATCCTAGAAGTTTAATAGTGCATTTCACTCGCCATTTCATGCGCTTTGAAATGCTGCATAGCCCAATACGCTATCTGCAACAGGAGCGACGTAAATTGAACAAATGTGATACAATTTCCGTGAATTCATATATTAACCTTAATGTAAAATGATCTAATCGGGTCTCTGTTCGCCCCACCCTAGAAGCTTAATAGTGCATTTCACCCGTCATTTCATGCGCTTTGAGATGCCGCTTAGCCCAATATGCTATCTGAAATAGGAGCGACGTAAATTGAACAAATGTGATAGAATTTTGCTGAATTCTTAAATTAACCATAATATAAAATTATCTAATCGGGTCTCTGTTCGCCCTACCATAGAAGTATAATAGTGCATTTCACTCGCCATTCCACGCGCTTTGAGATGCCGCCGAGCCCAGTACGCTATCTAAAATGGGAACGACGTAAATTGAACAAATGTGATAGAATTTCGCTGAATTCTTAAATTAACCATAATATAAAATGATCTTATCGGGTCTCTGTTTGCCCTACCCTAGAAGTTTAATAGTGCATTTTACTCGCCATTTCATGCGCTTTGAGATGCCGCTTAGCCCAATAAGCTATCTGAAATATGAGTGACGTAAATTGAACAAATGTGATAGAATTTCGCTGAACTCTTATATTAACCAAAATATAAAATGATCTAATCGGCTCTCTGATTGCCCTATCATAGAAGTTTAGTAGTGCATTTTACTCGCCATTCCACGCGCTTAAAGATGCCGCCTAGTCCAGTACGCTATCTGAAATAGGAGCGACGTAAGTTGAACAAATGTGACAGAATTTCGCTGAATTCTTAAATTAACCATAATGTAAAATGATCTAATCGGGTCTCTGTTCGCCCTAGCCTAGAAGTTTAATAGTGCATTTCACTCGTTATTTCATGCGCCTTGTGATTCCGCTAAGCCCAATAAGCTATCTGAAATTGGAGCGACGTAAATTGAACAAATGTGATAGAATTTCCCTGAAATCTTATATTAAACAAAATATAAAATGATCTAATCGGTTCTCTGATTGCCCTATCATAGAAGTTTAACAGTGCATTTCACTCGTCATTTCATGCGATTTGAGATGCCGCTTAGCCCAATCAGCTATCTGAAATAGGAGCGACGTAAATTGAACAAATGTGATAGAATTTTGCTGAATTCTTAGATTAACCATAATATAACATGATGTAATCGGTTCTCTGTTTGCCCTATCCTAGAAGTTTAATAGTGCATGTTACTCGCCATTTCATACGCTTTGAGATGCCGCTTAGCCCAGTGCGCTATCTGAAATAGGAGCGACGTAAATTGAACAAATGTGATTGAATTTCGCTGAATTCTTAAATTAACCATAATATGAAATGATCTAATCGGGTCTCTGTTTGCCCTACCCTAGAAGTTTAATAGTGCATTTTGCTGGCTATTTCATGCGCTTTGGGATGCCGCTTAGCCCAATACATTATCTGAAATATGAGCGACGTAAATTGAACGAATGTCATAGAATTACGGTGAATTCTTATATTAACCAAAATATAAAATGATCTAATCGGGTCTCTGATTGCCCTATCATAGAAGATTGATAGAGCATTTTACGCGACATTCCACGCGCTTTAAGATGCCGCCTAGTCCAGTTCGCTATCTGAAATAGGAGCGACGTAAATTCAACAAATGTGATAGAATCTTGCTGAATTTTTAAATTAACCGTAATATAAAATGATCTAATCGGGTCTCTGTTTGCCCTATGCTAGAAGTTTAATAGTGCATTTTACTCGCCATTTCATACGCTTTGAGATGCCGCGTAGCCCAGTGCGCTATCTGGAATTGGAGCGACGTAAATTGAACAAATGTGATAGAATTTCGCTGAATTCTTAAATTAACCATAATATGAAATGATCTAATCGGGTCTCTGTTTGCCCTACCCTAGAAGTTTAATAGTGCATTTTGCTCGCCATTTCATGCGCTTTGGGATGCCGCTTAGCCCAATACGTTATCTGAAATATGAGCGACGTAAATTGAACGAATGTCATAGAATTTCGGTGAATTCTTATATTAACCAAAATATAAAATGATCTAATCGGGTCTCTGATTGCCCTATCATAGAAGTTTAATAGAGCATTTTACGCGACATTCCACGCGCTTTAAGATGCCGCCTAGTCCAGTTCGCTATCTGAAATAGGAGCGACGTAAATTCAACAAATGTGATAGAATCTTGCTGAATTTTTAAATTAACCGTAATATAAAATGATCTAATCGGGTCTCTGTGTGCCCTACCCTAGAAGTTTAACTGTGCATTTTGCTCGCCATTTCATGCGCTTTGGGATGCCGCTTAGCCCAATACGCTATCTGAAATATGAGCGACGTAAATTGAACGAATGTCATAGAATTTCGGTGAATTCTTATACTAACCAAAATATAAAATGATCTAATCGGGTCTCTGATTGCCCTATCATGGAAGTTTAATAGAGGATTTTACGCGACATTCCACGCGCTTTAAGATGCCGCCTAGTCCAGTTCGCTATCTGAAATAGGAGCGACGTAAATTCAACAAACGTGATAGAATCTTGTTGAATTCTTAAATTAACCGTGATATAAAATGATATAATCGGGTCTCTGTTTGCCCTACCCTAGAAGTTTAATAGTGCATTTTGCTCGCCATTTCATGCCCTTTGAGATGCCGCTTAGCCCAATACGCTATCTGAAATATGAGCGACGTAAATTGAGCAAATGTCATAGGATTACGCTGCATTCTTATATTAACCGTAATATAAAATGATTAATCGGGTCTCTGTTTGCCTTACACTAAAAGTTTAATATTGCATTTTACTCGTCATTTCATGCGCTTTGAGATGCCGCTTAGCCCAATACGCAATCCGAAATAGGAGCGACGTAAATTGAACAAATGTGATAGAATTTCGCTGAATTCATAAAATAACCATAATATAAAATGATCTAATCGGGTCTCTGTTTGCCCTATCCTAGAAGTTTAATAGTGCATTTTACTCGCCATTTCTTGCGCTTTGAGATGCCGCTTAGCCCAATACGCTATCTGAAATAGGAGCGACGTAAATTGAACAAATGTGATAGAATTTCGCTGAATTCTTAAATTAACCATAATATGAAATGATCTAATCGGGTCTCTGTTTGCCCTACCCTAGAAGTTTAATAGTGCATTTTGCTGGCCATTTCATGCGCTTTGGGATGCCGCTTAGCCCAATACGCTATCTGAAATATGAGCGACGTAAATTGAACGAATGTCATAGAATTACGGTGAATTCTTATATTAACCAAAATATAAAATGATCTAATCGGGTCTCTGATTGCCATATCATAGAAGATTAATAGAGCATTTTACGCGACATTCCACGCGCTTTAAGATGCCGCCTAGTCCAGTTCGCTATCTGAAATAGGAGCGACGTAAATTCAACAAATGTGATAGAATCTTGTTGAATTTTTAAATTAACCGTAATATAAAATGATCTAATCGGGTCTCTGTTTGCCCAACCCTAGAAGTTTAATTGTGCATTTTGCTCGCCATTTCATGCCCTTTGAGATGCCGCTTAGCCCAATGCGCTATCTGAAATATGAGCGACGTAAGTTGAACAAATGTGATAGAATTACGCTGAATTCTTATATTAACCTTAATATAAAATGATCTAATCGGGTCTCTGTTTGCCTTACCCTAGAAGTTTAATAGTGCATTTTACTCGCCAATTCATGCGCTTTGATATGCCGCCTAGCCCAGTACGCTATCTGAAATAGGAGCGACGTAAATTGAACAAATGTGATAGAATTTTGCTGAATTCTTAGATTAACCGTAATATAAAATGATCTAATCGGGTCTCTGTTTGCCCTATGCTAGAAGTTGAATAGTGCATTTTACTCGCCATTTCATACGCTTTGAGATGCCGCGTAGCCCAGTGCGCTATCTGGAATAGGAGCGACGTAAATTGAACAAATGTGATAGAATTTCGCCGAATTCTTAAATTAACCATAATATGAAATGATCTGACCGGTTCTCTGTTTGCCTTAACCTAGAAGTTTAATAGTGCATTTCACTCGTCATTTCAGGCGCTTTGGGATGCCGCTTAGCCCAATAAGCTATCTGCAATAGGAGCGACGTAAATTGAACAAATGTGATAGAATTTCGTTGATTTCATATATTAACCAAAATATAAAATGATCTAATCGGGTCTCTGATTGCCCTATCATAGAAGTTTAATAGTGCATTTGACTGGCCATTCCACGCGCATTAAGATGGCGCCTAGCCCAGTACGCTATCTGAAATAGGAGCGACGTAAATTGAATAAATGTGATAGAATTTTGCTGAATTCATAAATTAACCATAATATAAAATGATCTAATCGGGTCTCTGTTTGCTTTACCCTAGAAGTTTAATAGTGCATTTTACTCGCCACTTCATGCGCTTTGAGATGCCGTTTAGCCCAATACGCTATCTGAAATAGGAGCGACGTAAATTGAACAAATGTGATAGAATTTTGCTGAATTCTTAGATTAACCATAATATAAAATGATCTAATCGGGTCTCTGTTTGCCCTATGCTTGAAGTTTAATAGTGCATGTTACTCGCCATTTCATACGCTTTGAGATGCCGCTTAGCCCAGTGCGCTATCTGAAATAGGAGCGACGTAAATTGAACAAATGTGATAGAATTTCGCTGAATTCTTAAATTAACCATAATATGAAATGATCTAATCGGGTCTCTGTTTGCCCTATGCTAGAAGTTTAATAGTGCATGTTACTCGCCATTTCATACGCTTTGAGATGCCGCTTAGCCCAGTGCGCTATCTGAAATAGGAGCGACGTAAATTGAACAAATGTGATAGAATTTCGCTGAATTCTTAAATTAACCATAATATGAAATGATCTAATCGGGTCTCTGTTTGCCCTACCCTAGAAGTTTAGTAGTGCATTTTGCTCGCCATTTCATGCGCTTTGGGATGCCGCTTAGCCCAATACGCTATCTGAAATATGAGCGACGTAAATTGAACGAATGTCATAGAATTTCGGTAAATTCTTATATTAACCAAAATATAAAATGATCTAATCGGGTCTCTGTTTGCCCTATCCTAGAAGTTTAATAGTGCATTTTACTCGCCATTTCATACGCTTTAAGATGCGCCTAGTCCAGTTCGCTATCTGAAATAGGAGCGACGTAAATTCAACAAATGTGATAGAATCTTGTTGAATTCTTAAATTAACCGTAATATAAAATGATCTAATCGGGTCTCTGTTTGCCCTACCCTGGAAGTTTAATAGTGCATTTTGCTCACCATTTCATGCCCTTTGAGATGCCGCTTAGGGCAATACGCTATCTGAAATATGAGCGACGTAAATTGAGCAAATGTCATAGAATTACGCTGAATTCTTATATTAACCGTAATATAAAATGATCTGATCGTGTCTCTGTTCGTCCTACCCTAGAAGTTTAATAGTGCATTTTACTCGCCATTTCATGCGCTTTGAGATGCCGCTTAGCCCAATACGCAATCTGAAATAGGAGCGACGTAAATTGAACAAATGTGATAGAATTTCGCTGAATTCATAAAATAACCATAATATAAAATGATCTAGTCGGGTCTCTGTTTGCCCTACCCTAGAAGTTTAATAGTGCATTTTACTCGCCAATTCTTGCGCTTTGAGATGCCGCTTAGCCCAATACGCTATCTGAAATATGAGCGACGTAAATCGAACAAATGTGATAGAATTTCGCTGAATTCTTATATTAACCTTAATGTAAAATGATCTAATCGTGTCCCTGTTCGCCCTACCCTAGGATTTTAATAGTGCATTTCACTCGTCATTTCATGCGCTTTGACATGCCGCTTATCCCAATACGCTATCTGAAATAGGAGCGACGTAAATTGAACAAATGTGATAGAATTTCGTTGATTTCATATATTAACCAAAATATAAAATGATCTAATCGGGTCTCTGATTACCCTATCATAGAAGTTTAATAGTGCATTTGACTGGCCAATCCACGCGCATTAAGATGGCGCCTAGCCCAGTACGCTATCTGAAATAGGAGCGACGTAAATTGAACGAATGTGATAGAATTTTGCTGAATTCTTAGATTAACCGTAATATAAAATGATCTAATCGGGTCCCTGATTGCCCTATCTTAGAAGTTTAGTAGTGCATTTTACTCGCCCTTCCACGCGCTTTAAGATGCCGCCTAGCCCAGTACGCTATCTGAAATAGGAGCGACGTAAGTTGAACAAATGTGATAGAATTACGCTGAATTCTTATATTAACCATAATATAAAATGATCTAATCGGGTCTCTGTTTGCCCTATCCTAGAAGTTTAACAGTGCATTTTACTCGCCATTTCATACGCTTTGAGATGCCGCTCAGCCCAGTGCGCTACCGGAAATAGGAGCGACGTAAATTGAACAAATGTGATAGAATTTCGCTGAATTCATAAATTAACCATAATATGAAATGATCTAATCGGGTCTCTGTTTGCCCTACCGTAGAGGTTTAATAGTGCATTTTGCTCGCCATTTCATGCGCTTTGGGATGCCGCTTCGCCCAATACGCTATCTGAAATATGAGCGACTTAAATTGAACAAATGTGATAGAATTTCGCTGAATTCTTATATTAACCAAAATATAAAATGATCTAACCGGGTCTCCCTTTGCCTTACCCTGAATGTTTAAAGGTGCATTTTACTCGCCATTTCATGCGCTTTGAGATGCCGCTTATCCCAATACGCTATCTGAAATAGGTGCGACGTAAATTGAACAAATGTGATAGAATTACGCTGAAATCTTAAATTATCCATAATATATAATGATCTAATGGGGTCTCTGTTTGCCCTACCCTAGAAGTTTAACAGTGCATTTTACTCGCCATTCCATGCGCTTTGAGATGCCGCTTTGCCCAATACGCAATCTGAAATAGGAGCGACGTAAATTGAACAAATGTGATAGAATTTCGCTGAATTCTTATGTTAACCAAAAAATAAAACGATCTAATCGGGTCTCTGATTGCCCTACCCTAGAAGTTTAATAGTGAATTATATTCGCTATTCCACGCGCTTTAAGATGCCGCCTGGCCCAGTAGGCTATCTGAAATAGGAGCGACGTAAATTGAACAAATGTGATAGAATTACGCTGAATGCTTATATTAACCGTAATATAAAATGATCTAATCGGGTCAACTCTTTGCCTTACCCTAGAAGTTTAATAGTGCATTTTACTCGCCATTTCATGCGCTTTAAGATGCCGCTTAGCCCAATACGCCACCTGAAATAGGTGCGACGTAAATTGAACAAATGTGATATAATTTCGCTGAATTCTTAAATTATCCATAATATAAAATGATCTAATCGGGTCTCTGTTTGCCCTACCCTAGAAGTTTAACAGTGCATTTTACTCGCCATTTCAAGCGCTTTGAGATGCCCCTTTGCCCAATACGCAATCTGAAATAGGAGCGACGTAAGTTGAATAGATGTGATAGAATTTCGCTGAATTCTTATATTAACCAAAATATGAAATGATCTAATCGGGTCTCTGATTGCCCTACACTAGAAGTTTAATAGTGCATTTTATTCGCCTTTTCATGTGCTCTGAGATGCCGCTTAGCCCAATATGCTATCTGAAATAAGATCGACGTAAATTGAACAAATGTGGTAGAATTTCGCTGAATTCTTAAATTATCCATACAATAAAATGATCTAATCGGGTCTCTGATTGCCCTATCATAGAAGGTGAATAGTGCATTTTACTCGCCATTCCACGCGCTTTAAGATGCCGCCTAGCCCAGTAGGCTATCTGAAATAGGAGCGACGTAAATTGAACAAATGTGATAGAATTACGCTGAATGCTTATATTAACCGTAATATAAAATGATCTAATCGGGTCTCTCTTTGCCTTACCCTAGAAGTTTAATAGTGCATTTCACTCGTCATTTCATGCGCTTTGAGATGCCGCCTAGCCCAGTAGGCTACCTGAAATAGGAGCGACGTAAATAGAACAAATGTGAAAGAATTACGCTGAATTCTTATATTAACCTTAATGTAAAATGATCTAATCGGGTCTCGGTTCCCCCTACTCTAGAAGTTTAACAGTGCATTTCACTCTTCAATTCATGCGCTTTGATATGCCGCTAAGCCCAATAAGCTATCTGAAATAGGAGCGACGTAAATTCAACAAATGTGAAAGAATTACGCTGCATTCTTATATTAACAGTAATATAAAATGATCTAACCGGGTCTCCCTTTGCCTTACCCTGAAAGTTTAATAGTGCATTTTACTCGCCATTTCATGCGCTTTGAGATGCCGCTTAGCCCAATACTCTATCTGAAATATGATCGATGTAAATTAAACAAATGTGATAGAATTTCGCTGAATTCTTTTATTAACCATAATGCAAAATGATCTAATCGGGTCTCAGTTCACCCTAGCCTAGAAGTTTAACAGTACATTTTAGTCGCCATTTCATGCGCTCTGAGATGCCGCTTAGCCCAATATGCTATCTGAAATAGGAGCGACGTAAATTGAACAAATGTGACAGAATTTCGCTGAATTCTTATATTAACCATAATGTAAAATGATCTAATCGGGCCTCTGTTCGCCCTACTCTAGAAGTTTAATAGTGCATTTTACTCGCCATTTCATGCGCTTTGAGGTGCCGCTTTGCCCAATTCGCTATCTGAAATAGCAGCGACGTAACTTGAACAAATGCGATAGAATTTCGTTGAATTCTTTTATTAACCATAATGTAAAATGATCTAATCGGGTCTCTGTTCACCCTAGCCTAGAAGTTTAATCGTGCATTTTATTCGCCTTTTCATGCGCTCTGAGATGCCGCGTAGCCCAATATGCTATCTGAAATAGGATCGACGTGAATTGAACAAATGTGGTAGAATTTCGCTGAATTCTTAAATTATCCATAAAATAAAATGATCTAATCGGGTCTCTGTTTGACCTACCCTGGAAGTTTAATAGTGCATTTTACTCGCCATTTCATGCGCTTTGAGATGCCGCTTTGCCCAATACGCTATCTAAAATAGGAGCGACGTAAATTGAACAAATGTGATAGAATTACGCTGAATTCTGATATTAACCGTAATATCAAATGATCTAATCGGGACTCTGTTAGCCTTATCCTAGAAGTTTTCTGGTGCATTTTACTCGCCATTTCATGCACTTTGAGATGCTGCTTAGCCCAATACGCTGCCTGAAATAGGAGCGACGTAAATTGAACAAATGTGATAGAATTTCGCTGAATTCTTATATTAACCGTAATATAAAATGATCTAATCGGGTCTCTCTTTGCCTTACACTAGAAGTTAAATAGTGAATTATATTCGCCATTTCATGCGCTTTGAGATGCCGCCTAGCCCAATACGCTATCTGAAATAGGAGCGATGTAAATTGAAGAAATGTGATAGAATTTTGCTGAATTCTTTTATTAACCATAATGTAAAATGATATAATCGGGTCTCTGTTCACCCTAGCCTAGAAGTTTAATAGTTTATTTTATTCGCCATTTCATGCGCTCTCAGATGCCGCTTAGCCCAATATGCTATCTGAAATAGGAGCGACGTAAATTGAACAAATGTGATAGAATTTCGCTGAATTCTTTTATTAACCATAATGTAAAATGATCTAATCGGGTCTCTGTTCGCCCTACCCTAGAAGTTTAATAGTGCATTTCACTCGTTATATCGTGCGCTTTGCGGTGCCGCTTAACCCAATACGCTATCTGAAATAGGAGCGACGTAACTTGAACAAACGTGATAGAATTTCGCTGAATTCTTATATTAACCAAAATATAAAATGATCTAATCGGGTCTCTGTTTGCCCTATCATAGAAGGTTAACAGTGCAGTTTACTCGCCATTCCACGCGCTTTAAGGTCCCGCCTAGCCCAGTACGCTATCTGAAATAGGAGCGACGTAAATTGAACAAATGTGATAGAATTTCGCTGGATTCTTAAATTAACCATGATATAAAATGATCTAATCGGGTCTCTGTTTGCCCTACCCTAGAAGTTTAATGGTGCATTTTACTCGCCATTTCATGCGCTTTGAGATGCCGCTTTGCCCAATACGCTATCTAAAATAGGAGCGACGTAAATTGAACAAATGTGATAGAATTACGCTGAATTCTGATATTAACCGTAATATCAAATGATCTAATCGGGACTCTGTTAGCCTTATCCTAGAAGTTTTCTGGTGCATTTTACTCGCCATTTCATGCACTTTGAGATGCTGCTTAGCCCAATACGCTGCCTGAAATAGGAGCGACGTAAATTGAACAAATGTGATAGAATTTCGCTGAATTCTT
This sequence comes from Macropis europaea, assembly GCA_916610135.2. Classification (NCBI taxonomy): domain Eukaryota; kingdom Metazoa; phylum Arthropoda; class Insecta; order Hymenoptera; family Melittidae; genus Macropis; species Macropis europaea. The sequence continues at coordinate 53,405 of CAKAJE020001268.1, read as the reverse complement.
ATATTAACCGTAATATAAAACGATCTAATCGGGTCTCTCTTTGCCTTACACTAGAAGTTAAATAGTGAATTATATTCGCCATTTCATGCGCTTTGAGATGCCGCCTAGCCCAATACGCTATCTGAAATAGGAGCGATGTAAATTGAAGAAATGTGATAGAATTTCGCTGAATTCTTTTATTAACCATAATGTAAAATGATATAATCGGGTCTCTGTTCACCCTAGCCTAGAAGTTTAATAGTTTATTTTATTCGCCATTTCATGCGCTCTCAGATGCCGCTTAGCCCAATATGCTATCTGAAATAGGAGCGACGTAAATTGAACAAATGTGATAGAATTTCGCTGAATTCTTTTATTAACCATAATGTAAAATGATCTAATCGGGTCTCTGTTCGCCCTACCCTAGAAGTTTAATAGTGCATTTCACTCGTTATATCGTGCGCTTTGCGGTGCCGCTTAACCCAATACGCTATCTGAAATAGGAGCGACGTAACTTGAACAAACGTGATAGAATTTCGCTGAATTCTTATATTAACCAAAATATAAAATGATCTAATCGGGTCTCTGTTTGCCCTATCATAGAAGGTTAACAGTGCAGTTTACTCGCCATTCCACGCGCTTTAAGGTCCCGCCTAGCCCAGTACGCTATCTGAAATAGGAGCGACGTAAATTGAACAAATGTGATAGAATTTCGCTGGATTCTTAAATTAACCATGATATAAAATGATCTAATCGGGTCTCTGTTTGCCCTACCCTAGAAGTTTAATGGTGCATATTACTCGCCATTTCATGCGCTTTGAGATGCCGCTTAGCCCAATACGCTATCTGAAATAGGAGCGACGTAAATTGAACAAATGTGATAGAATTACGCTGAATTCTTATATTAACCGTAATATAAAATGATCTAATCGGGTCTCTGTTCGCCCTACCCTAGAAGTTTAATAATGCATTTCACTCGTCATTGCATGCGCTTTGAAGTGCCGCGCAGCCCAGTACGCTATCTGAAATAGGAGCGACGTAAGTTGAACAAATGTGATAGAACTACGCTGCATTCTTATATTAACCTTAATGTAAAATGATCTAATCGGGTCTTTGTTCGCCCTACCCTAGAACTTTAATAGTGCATTTCACTCGTCATTTCATGCGCTTTGAGATGCCGCTTAGCCCAATAAGCTATCTGAAATAGGAGCGACGTAAATTGAACGAATGTGATAGAATTTCGCTGAATTCTTAAATTAACCAAAATATAAAATAATCTAATCGGGTCTCTGTTTGCCCTACCCTAGAAGTTTAAGAGTTCATTTCTCTCGTCATTTCTTGCGCTTTGAGATGCCGCTTAGCCCAATACGCTATCTGAAATAGGAGCGACGTAACTTGAACAAATGTGATAGAATTTCGCTGATTTCTTATATTAACCAAAATATAAAATGATCTAATCGGGTCTCTGATTGCCCTATCATAGAAGTTTAATAGTGCATTTTGTTCGCCATTCCACGCGCTTTAAGATGCCGCCTAGCCCAGTAGGCTATCTGGAATGGGAGCGACGTAAATTGAACAAATGTGATAGAAATACGCTGAATTCTTATATTAACCGTGATATAAAATGATCTAATAGGGACTCTGTTTGCCTAACCCTAGAAGTTTAATAGTGCATTTCACTCACCATTTCATGCGCCTTGAGATGCCGCTTAGCCCAATACGCTATGTGAAATAGGAGAGACGAAAATTTAACAAATGTGGTAGAATTTCGCTGAATACTTATATTAACCAAAATATAAAATGATCTAATCGGGTCTCTGTTTGCCCTACCCTAGAACTTTAATAGTGCATTTCACTCGTCATTTCATGCGCTTTGAGATGCCGCTTAGCCCAATAAGCTATCTGAAATAGGAGCGACGTAAATTGAACAAATGTGATAGAATTTCGCTGAATTCTTAAATTAACCAAAATATAAAATAATCTAATCGGGTCTCTGTTTGCCCTACCCTAGAAGTTTAAGAGTGCATTTCTCTCGTCATTTCTTGCGCTTTGAGATGCCGCTTAGCCCAATACGCTATCTGAAATAGGAGCGACGTAACTTGAACAAATGTGATAGAATTTCGCTGATTTCTTATATTAACCAAAATATAAAATGATCTAATCGGGTCTCTGATTGCCCTATCATAGAAGTTTAATAGTGCATTTTGTTCGCCATTCCACGCGCTTTAAGATGCCGCCTAGCCCAGTAGGCTATCTGACATGGGAGCGACGTAAATTGAACAAATGTGATAGAAATACGCTGAATTCTTATATTAACCGCGATATAAAATGATCTAATAGGGACTCTGTTTGCCTAACCCTAGAAGTTTAATAGTGCATTTCACTCACCATTTCATGTGCCTTGAGATGCCGCTTAGCCCAATACGCTATGTGAAATAGGAGAGACGAAAATTGAACAAATGTGGTAGAATTTCGCTGAATACTTATATTAACCAAAATATAAAATGATCTAATCGGCTCTCTGTTCGCCCTACCCTACAAATTTAATAGTGCATTCCACCCGTCACTTCATGCTGTTTGAGATGCCGCTTAGCCCAATGCGCTATCTGAAATGGGAGCGACGTAAATTGAACAAATGTGATAGAATTTCGCTGAATTCTTAAATTATCCACAATATAAAATGATCTAATCGGGCCTCTGTTTGCCCTACCCTAGAAGTTTAATAGTGCATTTTACTCGTCATTTCATGCGCTTTGAGATGCCGCCTTGCCCAATACGCTACCTGAAATAGGAGCGACTTAAATTGAACAAATGTAATAGAATTTTGCTTAATTATTAAATTAAAAATAATATAAAATGATCTAATCGGGTCTCTGTTTGCCCTACCCTAGAAGTTTAACAGTGCATGTTACTCGCCATTTCATGCGCTTTGAGATGCCGCTTAGCCCAATACGCTATCTGAAATAGGAGCGACGTAAATTGACAAATGTGATAAAATATCGCTGAATTCTTATATTAACCAAAATATAAAATGAACTAATCGGGTCTCTGATTGCCCTATCATAGAAGGTTAATAATGCAGTTTAGTCGCCATGCCACGCGCTTTAAGATGCCACTTAGCCCAGTAGGCTATCTGAAATAGGACCGACGTAAATTGAACAAATGGGATAGAATTACTCTGAATTCTTATATTAACCGCAATATAAAATGATCTATTCGGGTCTCTGTTTGCCTTACACTAGAAGTTTGATAGTGCATTTTACTCACCATTCCATGCGCTTTGAGGTGCCGCTTAGCCCAATACGCTATCTGAAATAGGAGCGAAGTAAATTGACAAATGTGATAAAATTGCGCTGAATTCTTAAATTATGCATAATATAAAATGATCTACTCGGGTCTCTGTTTGCCCTACCCTAGAAGTTTAATGGTGCATATTACTCGCCATTTCATGCGCTTTGAGATGCCGGTTAGCCCAATACGCTATGTGAAATAGGAGCGACGTAACTTGAACAAATGTGATAGAATTTCGCTGATTTCTTATATTAACCATAATATAAAATGATGTAATCGAGTCTCTGTTTGCCCTACCCTCGAAGTTTAATAGTGCATTTTACTCGCCACATCATGCGCTTTGAGATGCCTCTTAGCCCAATACGCTATCTGAAATAGGAGCGACGTAAATTGAACAAATGTGATAGAATTCCGCTGAATTCTTATATTAACCATAATCTGAAATGATCTAATCGGGTCTCTGTTCGCCCTACCCTAGAAGTCTAAAAGTGCATTTTACTCGCCACTCCACGCGCTTTAAGATGCCGCATAGCCCGGTACGCTATCTGAAATAGGAGCGTCGTAAATTGAACAAATGTGATAGAATTTCGCTGAATTCTTATATTAACCATAATATAAAATGATGTAATCGGGACTCTGTTTGCCCTACCCCAGAAGTTTAATAGTGACTTTTACTCACAATTTCATGCGCTTTGAGATGCCGCTTAGCCCAATACGCTATCTGAAATAGGAGCCACGTAAATTGAACAAATGTGATAGAATTCCGATGAATTCTTAAATTAACCATAATAAAGAATGATCTAATCGGGTCCCTGTTTGCCCTACCCTTGAAGTTTAATGGTGCATATTACTCGCCATTTCATGCGCATTGAGATGTCGCTTAGCCCAAACGCTATCTGAAATAGGAGCGACGTAAATTGAACAAATGTGATAGAATTTCGCTGAATTCGTATATTAACCAAAATATAAAATGATCTTATCGGGACACTGATTGGCCTATCACACAAGCTTAATAGTGCATTTTACTCGCCATTCCGCGCGCTTTAAGATGCCGCCTAGCCCAGTACGCTATCTGAAATAGGAGTGACGTAAATTGAACAAACGTGATAGAATTTTGCTTAATTCTTAAATTAAGCATAATATAAAATGATCTAATCGGGTCTCTGTTTGCCCTACCCTAGAAGTTTAATAGTGCATTCTACTCACCATTTCATGCGCTTTGAGATGCCGCTTAGCCCAGTACGCTATCTGAAATAGGAGCGAGTTAAATTGAACAAATGTGATAGAATTTCGCTGAATTCTTATATTAACCGTAATATAAAATGATCTAATCGGGTGTCTGATTGCCTTACCCTAGAAGTTTGATAGTGCATTTTACTCTCCATTTCATGCGCTTTGAGATGCCGCTTAGCCCAATACGCTATCTGAAATAGGAGCGACGTAAATTGAACAAATACGTTAGAATTTCGCTGAATCCTTAAGATAACCATAATATAAAATGATCTAATCGGGTCTCTGTTCGCCCTACCCCAGAAGTTTAATAGTGCCATTCACTCGACATTTCATGCGCTTTGAGATGCCGCTTATCCCAATACGCTATCTGAAGTAGGAGCGACGTAAATTGAACAAATGCGATAGAATTTCGCTGAATTCTTATATTAACCATAATATAAAATGATCTAATCGGGTCTCTGTTCGCCCTGCCCTAGAAGTTTAAGAGTGCATTTCTCTCGTCATTTCTTGCGCTTTGAGATGTCGCTTAGCCCAATACGCTATCTGAAATAGGAGCGACGTAAATTGAACAAACGTGATAGAATTTCGCTGAATCCTTACATTAACCATAATATAAAATAATCTAATCGGGTCTCTGTTTGCCCTACCCTAGAAGTTTAATAGTGAATTTTACTCGCCATTTCATCCGCTTTGAGATGCCTCTTAGCCCAATACGCTATCTGAAACAGGAGCGACGTAAACTGAACAAATGTGATAGAATTCCGCTAAATTCTTATATTAACCAGAATATAAAATGATCTAATCGGGTCTCTGATAGCCCTATCATAGAAGGTTAATAGTGCATCTTACTCGTCATTCCACGTGCTTTAAGATGCCGCCTAGCCCAGTGGGCTATCCGAAATAGGAGCGACGTAAATTGAACAAATGTGATAGAATTACGCTGCCTTCTTATATTAACCGTAATATAAAATGATCTAATCGGGTCTCTCTTTGCCTTACCCTAGAAGTTTAATAGTGCATTTCACTCGTCATTTCATGCGCTTTGAGATGCCGCTTAGCCCAATACGCTATCTGAAATAGGAGCGACGTAAATTGAACAAATGTGATAGAATTTCGCTGAATTCTTAAATTAACCATAATATAACATGATCTAATCGGGTATCTGTTTGCCCTACCCTAGAAGTTTAATATTGCATTTTACTCGCCATTTCATGCGCTTTGAGATGCCGCTTAGCCCAATACGCTATATGAAATAGGAGCGACGTAAATTGTACAAATGTGATAGAATTTTGCTTAATTATTAAATTAAGCATAATATAAAATGATCTAATCGGGTTCTCTGTTCGCCCTACCCTAGAAGTTTAATAGTGCATTTCACTCGTCGTTTCCTGCGGTTTGAGATGCCGCTTAGCCCAATACGCTATCTGAAATAGTAGTGACGTAAATTGAACAAATGTGATAGAATTTCGCTGAAGTCTTATATTAACCAAAATATAAAATGATCTAATCGGGTCTCCGATTGCCCTATCATAGAAGGTTAATAGTGCATTTTACTCGCCATTCCACGCGCTTTAAGATGCCGCCTAGCCGAGTAGGCTATCTGAAATAGGAGCGACGTAAATGGAACAAATGTGATTGAGTTTTGCTGAATTCTTAAATTAACCATAATATAAAATGATCTAATCGGGTCTCTGTTTGCCCTACCCTAGAAGTTTAATAGTGCATTTTACTCGCCATTTCATGCGCTTTGAGATGTCGCATTGCCCAATACGCTATCGGAAATAGGAGCGACGTACATTGAACAAATGTGATAGAATTTCGCTGAATACTTATATTAACCAAAATATAAAATGATCTAATCGGGTCTCCGATTGCCCTATCATAGAAGGTTAATATTGCAGTTTACTCACCATGCCACGCGCTTTAAGATGCCGCCTATCCCAGTACGCTATCTGAAATAGGAGCGACGTAAATTGAACAAATGTGATAGAATTTTGCTTAATTATTAAGTTAAGCATAATGTAAAATGATGTAATCGGGTCTCTGTTTGCCCTACCCTAGAAGTTTAACAGTGCATTTTACTTGCCATTTCATGCGCTTTGAGATGTCGCTTTTCCCAATGCGCTATCTGAAATAGGAGCGACGTAAATTGAACAAATGTGATAGAATTTCGCTGAATTCTTTTATTAACCATAATGTAAAATGATCTAATCGGGTCTCTGTTCGCCCTACCGTAGTAGTTTAGTAGCGAATTTCACTCGTCATTTCATGCGCTTTGAGATGCCGCTTAGCCCACCACGCTATCTGAAATAGGAGGGACGTAAATTTAACAAATGTGATAGAATTTCGCTGAATTCTTTTATTAACCATAATATAAAATGATGTAATCGGGTCTCTGTTTGCCCTACCCTAGAAGTTTAATAGTGCATTTTACTCGTCATTTAATGCGCTTTGAGATGACGCTTAGCCCAATACGCTATCTGAAATAGGAGCGACGTAAACTGAACAAATGTGGTAGAATTTCGCTGCATTCTTATATTAACCAAAACATAAAATGATCTAAGCGGGTCTCTGACTGCCCTGCCCTAGAAGTTTAATAGTGCATTTTAATCGCCATTTCATGCGCTTTGAGATGCCGCTTAGCCCAATACACTATCTGAAATAAGAGCGACGGAAATTGAACAAATGTGATAGAATTTCGCCGAATTCTTATTTTAACCTTAATGTAGAACGATCTAATCGGGTCTCTGATTGCCCTATCGTAGAAGGTTAATAGTGCATTTTACTCGCCATTACACGCGCTTTAAGATGCCGCCTAGCCCAGCACGCTATCTGAAATATCAGCGACGTAAATTGAACAAATGTGATAGAATTTCGCTGAATTCTTATTTTAACCAAAATATAAAATGGTCTAATCGGGTCTCTGATTGCCCTATCATAGAAGTTTAATAGTGCATTTTACTCGCAATTCCACGCGGTTTAAGATGCCGCCTAGCCCAGTACGCTAACTGAAATAGGAGCGACGTAAATTGAACAAATGTGATAGAATTTTGTGAATTCTTGAATTAACCATAATATAAAATTTGTTATAATCGGGTCTCTGTTTGCCCTACCCTAGAAGTTTAATAGTGCATTTTACTCGCCATTTCATACGCTTTGAGATGCCGCTTAGCCCAATACGCTATCTGCAATAGGAGCCGCGTAAATTGAACAAATGTGATAGAATTTCGCTGAATTCTTATATTAACCAAAATATAAAATGATCTAATCGGGTCTCTGATTGCCCTAACATAGAAGTTTAGTATTGCATTTTACTCGCCCTTCCACGCGCTTTAAGATGCCGCCTAGCCCAGTACGCTATCTGAAATAGGAGCGACGTAAATTGAACAAATGTGATAGAATTTTGCTGAATTCTTATATTAACCGTAATATAAAATGGTCTAATCGGGACTCTGTTTACACTACCTAAGAAGTTTAATAGTACATTTTACTCGATATTTCATGCGTTTTGAGATGCCGCTTAGCCCAATACGCTATCTGAATTAGGAGCGACGTAAATTGAACAAATGTGGTAGAATATCGCTGAATTCTTATATTAACAGTAATATAAAATGGTCTAATCGGGACTCTGTTTACACTACCTAAGAAGTTTAATAGTACATTTTACTCGATATTTCATGCGCTTTGAGATGCCGCTTAGCCCAATACGCTATCTGAAATAGGAGCGACGTAAATTGAACAAATGTGATAGAGTTTCGCTGAATTCTTAAATTAACCATAATATAAAATGATCTAATCGGGTCTCTGTTTGCCTTACCCTAGAAGTTTAATAGTGCATTTTACTCGCCATTTCATGCGCTTTGAGATGCCGTTTAGCCGAATTCGCTATCTGAAATAGGAGCCACGTAAATTGAACAAATGTGATAGAATTTCGCTGAATCCTTATATTAACCGTAATATAAAATGATCTAATCGGGTCTCCGATTGCCCTATCATAGAAGATTAATAGTGCATTTTACTCGACATTCCACGCGCTTTAAGATGCCGCCTAGCCCAGTGCGCTATCTGAAATAGGAGCGACGTAAATTGAACAAATGAGATAGAATTTTGCTGAATCCTTAAATGAACCATAATATAAAATGATCTAATCGGGTCTCTGTTTGCCCTACCATAGAAGTTTAATAGTGCATTTCACTCGCCATTTCATGCGGTTTGAGATGCCGCTTAGCCCAATACGCTATCTGAAATAGGAGCGACGTAAATTGAACAAATGTGATAGAATTTCGGTGAATTCTTATATTAACCAAAATATGAAATGATCTAATCGGGTCTCTGATTGCCCTATCGTAGAAGGTTAATAGTGCATTTTACTCGCCATTCCACGCGCTTTAAGATGCCGCCTAGCCCAGTAGGCTATCTGAAATAGGAGCGACGTAAATTGAACAAATGTGGTAGAATATCGCTGAATTCTTATATTAACCAAAATATAAAATGATCTAAGCGGGTGTCTGACTGCCCTGCCCTAGAAGTTTAATAGTGCATTTTAATCGCCATTTCATGCGCTTTGAGATGCCGCTTAGTACAATACGCTATCTGAAATAGGAGCGACGTAAATCGAACAAATGTGATAGAATTTTGCTGAATTCTTAAATTAACCATAATATAAAATGATCTAATCGGGTCTCGGTTTGCCTTACCCTAGAAGTTTAATAGTGCATTTTACTCGCCATTTCATGCGGTTTGAGATGCCGCTTAGCCCAATACGCTATCTGAAATAGGAGCGACGGAAATTGAACAGATGTGATAGAATTTCGCCGAATTCTTATTTTAACCTTAATGTAAAATGATCTAATCGGGTCTCTGTTTGCCTTATCCTAGAAGTCTTACAGTGCATCTTACTCGCCATTTCATGCGCTTTGAGATGCCGCTTAGTACAATACGCTATCTGAAATAGGAGCGACGTAAATTGAACATATGTGATAGAATTTTGCTGAATCCTTAAATGAACCATAATATAAAATGATCTAATCGGGTCTCTGTTTGCCCTACCATAGAAGTTTAATAGTGCATTTCACTCGCCATTTCATGCGGTTTGAGATGCCGCTTAGCCCAATACGCTATCTGAAATAGGAGCGACGTAAATTGAACAAATGTGATAGAATTTCGGTGAATTCTTATATTAACCAAAATATAAAATGATCTAATCGGGTCTCTGATTGCCCTATCGTAGAAGGTTAATAATGCATTTTACTCGCCATTCCACGCGCTTTAAGATGCCGCCTAGCCCAGTAGGCTATCTGAAATAGGAGCGACGTAAATTGAACAAATGTGGTAGAATTTCGCTGAATTCTTATATTAACAAAAATATAAAATGATCTAAGCGGGTCTCTGACTGCCCTGCCCTAGAAGTTTAATAGTACATTTTAATCGCCATTTAATGCGCTTTGAGATGCCGCTTAGTACGATACGCTATCTGAAATAGGAGCGACGTAAATTGAACAAATGTGATAGAATTTCGCTGAATTCTTAAATTAACCATAATATAAAATGATCTAATCGGGTCTCTGTTAGCCTTACCCTAGAAGTTTAATAGTGCATTTTACTCGCCATTTCATGCGCATTGAGATGCCGCTTAGTACAATACGCAATCTGAAATAGGAGCGACGTAAATTGAACGAATGTGATTGAATTTTGCTGAATTCTTAAATTAACCATGATATAAAATGATCTAATCGGGTCTCTGTTTGCCCTACCCAAGAAGTTTAATAGTGCATTTTATTCGTCATTTCATGCGCTTTGAAATGATGCTTAGCCCAATACGCTATCTGAAATAGGAGCGACGTAAATTGAACAAATGTGATAGAATTTCGTTGAATTCTTATATTAACCAAAATATAAAATGATCTAATCGGGTCTCTGATTGCCCTATCATAGAAGTTTAGTAGTCCATTTTACTCGCCCTTCCACGCGCTTTAAGATGCCGCCTAGCCCAGTACGCTATCTGAAATAGGAGCGACATAAGTTGAACAAATGTGATAGAATTACGCTGAATTCTTATATTAACCGTAATATAAAATGATCTAATCGGGTCTCTGTTTGCCCTACCCTAGAAGTATAATAGTGCATTTTACTCGCCATTTCTTGCGCTTTGAGATGCCGCATAGCCCAATACGCTATCTAAAATATCAGTGACGTAAATTGAACAAATGTGATAGAATTTCGCTGAATTCTTATCTTAACCAAAACATAAAATGATCTATTCGGGTCACTGATTGACCTATCATAGAAGTTTAATTGTGCATTTTACTCGACATTCCACGCGCTTTAAGATGCCGCCTTGCCCTGTACGCTATCTGAAATAGGAGCGACATAAGTTGAACAAATGTGACAGCATTACGCTGAATTCTTATATTAACCTTAACGTTAAATGATCTAATCGGGTCTCTGTTTGCCCTACCCTAGAAGTTTAGTAGTGCATTTCACTCATCATTTCATGCGCTTTGAGATGCCGCTTAGCCCAATAAGCTATCTGAAACAGGAGCTACGTAAGTTCAACAAATGTGATAGAATTTCGCTGAATTCTTATATTAACCTTAATGTAAAATGATCTAATCGGGTCTCTGTTCGCCCTACCCTAGATGTTTAATAGTGCATTTCACTCGTAATTTCATGCGCTTTGAGATGCCGCTTAGCCCAATAAGCTATGTGACATACGAGCAACGTAAATTGAACAAATGTGATAGAATTTCGCTGAATTCTTATCTTAACCAAAATATAAAATGATCTAATCGGGTCTCTGATTGCCCTATCATAGATGTTGAATAGTGCATTTTACTCGCCATTCCACGCGCTTTAAGATGCCGCTTAGCCCAATACGCTATCTGAAATAGGAGCGACGTAAATTGTACAAATGTGATAGAATTTCCCTGAATTCTAATATTAACCTTAATGTGAAATGATCTAATCGGGTCTCTGTTCGCCCTAGCCTAGAAGTTTAATAGTGCATTTTATTCGCCACTTCATGCGCTTTGAGATGCCGCTTAGCCCAATACGCTATCTGAAATAGGAGCGACGTAAATTGTACAAATGTGATAGAATTTCCCTGAATTCTTATATTAACCTTAATGTAAAATGATCTATTCGGGTCTCTGTTCGCCCTAGCCTAGAAGTTTAATAGTGCATTTTATTCGCCATTTCATGCGCTTTGAGATGCCGCTTAGCCCAATACGCTACCTGAAATAGGAGCGACGTAAATTGAACAAATGTGATAGAATTTCGCTGAATTCTTATATTAACCTTAATGTAAAATGATCGAATCGGGTCTTTGTTCGCCCTACCCTAGAAGTTTAGTACTGCATCTTACTCGCCCTTCCACGCGCTTTAAGATGCCGCCTAGCCCAGTACGCTATCTGAAATAGGAGCGACGTAAGTGTAACAAATGTGATAGAATTACGCTGAATTCTTATATTAACCTTAACGTTAAATGATCTAATCGGGTATCTGTTTGCCCTACCCTAGAAGTTTAATAGTGCATTTCACTCGTCATTTCATGCGCTTTGAGACGCCCCTTAGCCCAATAAGCTATCTGAAGTAGGAGCGACGTAAGTTGAACAAATGTGATAGAATTCCGCTGAATTCTTATATTAACCAAAATATAAAATGATCTAATCGGGTCTCTGATTGCCCCATTATAGAAGTTTAATAGTGCATTTTACTCGCCATTTATTGCGCTTTGAGATGCCGCTTAGCCCAATATGCTATCTGAAATGTCAGCGACGTAAATTGAAGAAATGTGATAGAATTTCGCTGAATTCTTATATTAACCTTAATGTAAAATGATCTAATCGGGTCTCTGATCGCCCTACCCTAGAAGTTTAATTGTGCATTTCACTCGCCATTTCTTGCGCTTTGAGATGCCGCTTAGCCCAATACGCTATCTGAAATGTCAGCGACGTAAATAGAACAAATGTGATAGAATTTCGCTGAATTCTTATATTAACCTTAATGTAAAATGATCTAATCGGGTCTCTGTTCGCCCTACCCTAGAAGTTTAGTACTGCATCTTACTCGCCCTTCCACGCGCTTTAAGATGCCGCCTAGCCCAGTACGCTATCTGAAATAGGAGCGACGTAAGTGGAACAAATGTGATAGAATTACGCTGAATTCTTATATTAACCTTAATGTTAAATGATCTAATCGGGTATCTGTTTGCCCTACCCTAGAAGTTTAATAGTGCATTTTACTCGCCATTTCATGCGCTTTGAGATGACGCTTAGCCCAATACGCTATCTGAAATAGGAGCGGCGTAAATTGAACAAATGTGATAGAATTTCGCTGAATACTTATATTAACCAAAATATAAAATAATCTAATCGGGTCTCTGATTGCCCTATCATAGAAGTTTAATAGTGCATATTACTCGCCATTCCACGCGCTTAAGATGCCGCCTAGCACAGTACGCTATCTGAAATAGGAGCGACGTAAATTGAACAAATGTGATAGAATTTTGCTGAATTCTTAAATTAACCATAATATAAAATTATCTAATCGGGTCTCTGTTTGCCCTACCCTAGAAGTTTAGTAGTGCATTTTACTCGCCATTTCATGCGCTTTGAGATGCCCCTTAGCCCAATACGCTATCTGAAATAGGAGCGACGTAAGTTGAACAAATGTGATAGAATTTCGCTGAATTCTTAAATTAACCATAATATAAAATGATCTAAGCGGGTCTCTGTTTGCCCTACCCTAGAAGTTTAATAGTGCATTTTACTCGCCATTTCTTGCGCTTTGAGATGCCGCTTAGACCAATAAGGTATCTGAAATAGGAGCGACGATAATTGAACAAATGTGATAGAAGTACGCTGAATTCTTATATTAACCGTATTATAAAATGATCTAATCGGGTCTCTGTTTGCCTTACCCTAGAAGATTAATAGTGCATTTTACTCGCCATTTCATGCGCTTTGAGATGCCGCTTAGCCCAATACGCTATCTGAAATAGGAGCGACGTAAGTTGAACAAATGTGATAGAATTACGCTGAATTCTTATATTAACCGTAATATAAAATGATCTAATCGGGTCTCTGTTTGCCTTATCCTTGAAGTGTAATAGTGCATTTTACTCGCCATTTCATGCGCTTTGAGATGCCGCTTAGCCCAACACGCTATCGGAAGTAGGAGCGACGTAAATTGAACAAATGTGATAGAATTTCGCTGAATTCTTAAATTAACCATAGTATAAAATGATCAAATCGGGGCTCTGTTTGCCCTACGATAGAAGTTTAATAGTGCATTTTACTCGCCATTTCTTGCGCTTTGAGATGCCGCTTATCTCAATACGCTATCTGAAATATGAGCAACGTAAATTGAACAAATGTGATAGAATTTCCCAGAATTCTTATATTAACCTTAATATAAAATGATCTAATCGGATCTCTGTTTGCCTTATCCTTGAAGTGTAATAGTGCATTTTACTCGCCATTTCATGCGCTTTGAGATGCCGCTTATCTCAATACGCTATCTGAAATATAAGCGACGTAAATTGAACAAATGTGATAGAATTTCCCTGAATTCTTATATTAACCTTAATGTAAAATGATCTAATCGGGTCTCTGTTTGCCCTAACCTAGAAGTTTAATAGTGCATTTTACTCGTCACTCCATGAGCATTGAGATGCCCCTTATCCCAATACGCTAACTGAAATAGGAGCGATGTAAATTGAACAAATGTGATAGAATTTCGCCCGAATTCTTTTATTAACCATAATGTAAAATGATCTAATCGGGTCTCTGTTCGCCCTAGCCTAGAAGTTTTATAGTGCATTTTATTCGCCATTTCATGCGCTTGGAGATGCCGCGTAGCCCAATACGCTATCTGAAATAGGAGCGACGTAAGTTGAACAAATGTGATAGAATTACGCTGCATTCTTATATTAACCGTCATATAAAACGATCTAATCGGGTCTCTGTTTGCCTTATCCTAGAAGTTTAGTATTGCATTTTACTCGCCATTTCATGCGCTTGGAGATGCCGCCTAGCCCAATACACTATCTGAAATAGGAGCGACGTAAGTTGAACAAATGTGATAGAATTTCCCTGAATTCTTATATTAACCTTAATGTAAAATGATCTAATCGGGTCTCTGTTTGCCCTACCCTAGAAGTTAAATAGTGCATTTTACTCGTCATTTCATGAGCATTGAGATGCCCCTTATCCCAATACGCTATCTGAAATAGGAGCGATGTAAATTTGAACAAATGTGATAGAATTTCGCTGAATTCTTTTATTAACCATAATGAAAAATGATCTAATCGGGTCTCTGTTCGCCCTAGCCTAGAAGTTTAATAGTGCATTTTATTCGCCATTTCATGCGCTTGGAGATGCCGCGTAGCCCAATACGCTATCTGAAATAGGAGCGACGTAAATTGAACAAATGTGATAGAATTTCCCTGAAATCTTATATTGAACAAAATATAAAATGATCTAATCGGGTCTCTGATTGCCCTATCATAGAAGTTTAGTAGTGCATTTTATTAGCCAGTCCACGCGCTTTAAGATGCCGCTTAGCCCAATACGCTATCTGAAATAGGAGCGACGTAAGTCGAACAAATGTGATAGAATTACGCTGAATTCTTATATTAACCGTAATATAAAATGATCTAATCGGGTCTCTGTTTGCCCTACCCTAGAAGTTTAATAGTGCACTATACTCGCCTTTTCATGCGCTTTGAGGTGCCGCTTAGCCCAATACGCTATCCGAAATATCAGCGACGTAAATTGAACAAATGTGATAGAATTTCGCTGAATTCTTATATTAAACTTAATGTAAAATGATCTAATCGGGTCTCTGTTTGCCCCACCCTAGAAGTTTAGTACTGCATCTTACTCGCCCTTCCACGGGCTTTAAGATGCCGCCTAGCCCAGTACGCTATCTGAAATATGAGCGACGTAAGTGGAACAAATGTGATAGAATTACGCTGAATTCTTATATTAACCATAACGTTAAATGATCTAATCGGGTATCTGTTTGCCCTACCCTAGAAGTTTAATAGTGCATTTTACTCGCCATTTCATGCGCTTTGAGATGACTCTTAGCCCAATACGCTATCTGAAATAGGAGCGACGTAAATTGAACAAATGTGATAGAATTTCGCTGAATTCTTATATTAACCAAAATATAAAATGATCTAAACGGGTCTCTGATTGCCCTATCAACGAAGTTTAATAGTGCATTTTACTCGCCATTCCACGCGCTTTAAGATGCCGCCTAGCCCAATACGCTATCTGAAATAGGAGCGATGTAAATTGAGCAAATGTGATAGAATTTCGCTGAATTCTTTTATTAACCATAATGTAAAATGATCTAATCGGGTCTCTGTTCGCCCTAGCCTAGAAGTTTAATAGTGCATTTTATTCGCCATTTCATGCGCTTTAAGATGCCGCCTGGCCCAGTACGCTATCTGAAATAGGAGCGACGTAAATTGAACAAAAGTGATAGAATTTCGCTGAATTCTTAAATTAACCATAATATAAAATGATCTAATCGGGTCTCTGTTTGCCCTACCCTAGAAGTTTAATAGTGCATTTTACTCGCCATTTCATGCGCTTTGAGATGCCGCTTTGCCCAATACGATATCTGAAATAGGAGCGGCGAAAATTGAACAAATGTGATAGAATTTCGCTGAATTCTTAGATTAACCATAATATAACATGATGTAATCGGTTCTCTGTTTGCCCTATCCTAGAAGTTTAATAGTGCATGTTACTCGCCATTTCATACGCTTTGAGATGCCGCTTTGCCCAATACGATATCTGAAATAGGAGCGGCGAAAATTGAACAAATGTGATAGAATTTGGCTGAATTCTTAAATTAACCATAATATAAAATGATCTAATCGGGTCTCTGTTTGCTCTACCCTGGAAGTTTAATAGTGCATTTTACTCGTCATTTCATGCGCTTTGAGACGCCGCTTAGCCCAATAAGCTATCTGAAACAGGAGCGACGTAAGTTCAACAAATGTGATAGAATTTCGCTGAATTCTTATATTAACCAAAATATAAAATGATCTAATCGGGTCTCTGGTTGCCCCATTATAGAAGTTTAATAGTGCATTTTACTCGTAATTTCTTGCGCTTTGAGATGCCGCTTAGCCCAATACGCTATCTGAAATATCAGCGACGTAAATTGAACAAATGTGATAGAATTTCGCTGAATTCTTATATTAACCTTAATGGAAAATGATCTAATCGGGTCTCTGTTCGCCCTACGCTAGATGTTTAATAGTGCATTTCACTCGTCATTTCATGCGCTTTGAGATGCCGCTTAGCCCAATAAGCTATCTGACATACGAGCGACGTAAATTGAACAAATGTGATAGAATTTCGCTGAATTCTTATCTTAACCAAAATATAAAATGATCTAATCGGGTCTCTGATTGCCCTATCATAGAAGTTTAATAGAGCATTTTACTCGCCAATGCCACGCGCTTTGAGAAGCCGCCTAGCCCAGTTCGCTATCTGAAATAGGAGCGACGTAAATTGAACAAATGTGATAGAATTTTGCTGAATTTTTAAATTAACCGTAATATAGAATGATCTAATCGGCTCTCTGTTTGCCCTACCCTAGAAATTTAATAGTGCATTTTACTCGCCATTTCAGGCGCTTTGAGATGCCGCTTAGGCCAATAGGCTATCTGAAACAGGAGCGACGTAAATTGAACAAATGTGCTAGAATTTCCCTGAATTCTTATATTAACCTTAATGTAAAATGATCTAATCGGTTCTCTGTTCGCACTACCCTAGAAGTTTAATAGTGCATTTTACTCGTAATTTCATGCGCTTTGAGATGCCGCTTTGCCCAATACGATATCTGAAATAGGAGCGGCGAAAATTGAACAAATGTGATAGAATTTGGCTGAATTCTTAAATTAACCATAATATAAAATGATCTAATCGGGTCTCTGTTTGCTCTACCCTGGAAGTTTAATAGTGCATTTTACTCGTCATTTCATGCGCTTTGAGACGCCGCTTAGCCCAATAAGCTATCTGAAACAGGAGCGACGTAAGTTCAACAAATGTGATAGAATTTCGCTGAATTCTTATATTAACCAAAATATAAAATGATCTAATCGGGTCTCTGGTTGCCCCATTATAGAAGTTTAATAGTGCATTTTACTCGCAATTTCTTGCGCTTTGAGATGCCGCTTAGCCCAATACGCTATCTGAAATATCAGCGACGTAAATTGAACAAATGTGATAGAATTTCGCTGAATTCTTATATTAACCTTAATGTAAAATGATCTAATCGGGTCTCTGTTCGCCCTACGCTAGATGTTTAATAGTGCATTTCACTCGTCATTTCATGCGCTTTGAGATGCCGCTTAGCCCAATAAGCTATCTGACATACGAGCGACGTAAATTGAACAAATGTGATAGAATTTCGCTGAATTCTTATCTTAACCAAAATATAAAACGATCTAATCGGGTCTCTGATTGCCCTATCATAGAAGTTTAATAGAGCATTTTACTCGCCAATGCCACGCGCTTTGAGAAGCCGCCTAGCCCAGTTCGCTATCTGAAATAGGAGCGACGTAAATTGAACAAATGTGATAGAATTTTGCTGAATTTTTAAATTAACCGTAATATAAAATGATCTAATCGGCTCTCTGTTTGCCCTACCCTAGAAATTTAATAGTGCATTTTACTCGCCATTTCATGCGCTTTGAGATGCCGCTTAGGCCAATAGGCTATCTGAAACAGGAGCGACGTAAATTGAACAAATGTGCTAGAATTTCCCTGAATTCTTATATTAACCTTAATGTAAAATGATCTAATCGGTTCTCTGTTCGCACTACCCTAGAAGTTTAATAGTGCATTTCACTCGTCATTTCATGCGCTTTGAGATGCCGCTTAGCCCAATACGCTATATGAAATAGGAGCGGCGTAAATTGAACAAATGTGATAGAATTTCGTTGAATACTTATATTAACCGTAATATAAAATGATCTAATCGGATCTCTGTTTGCCTTATCCTTGAAGTGTAATAGTGCATTTTACTCGCCATTCCACGCGCTTTAAGATGCCGCCTAGCCCAGTACGCTATCTGAAATAGGAGCGACGTAAGTTGAACAAATGTGATAGAATTACGCTGAATTCTTAGATTAACCGTAATATAAAATCATCTAAGAGGGTCTCTGTTTGCCTTATCCTAGAAGTTTAATATTGCATTTTACTCGCCATTTCATGCGCATTGAGATGCTGCTTAGCCAAATACGCTATCTGAAATTGGAGCGACGTAAATTGAACAAATATGATAGAGTTTCGCTGAATTCTTAAATTAATCATAATATAAAATGATCTTATCGTGTCTCTGTTTACCCTACCCTAGAAGTTTAATAGTGCATTTTACTCGCCATTTCTTGCGCTTTGAGATGCCGCTTAGCCCAATACGCTATCTGAAATATCAGCGACGTAAATTGAACAAATATGATAGAATTACGCTGAATTCTTATATTAACCGTAATATAAAATGATCTAATCGGGGCTCTGTTTGCCTTATCTTAGAAGTTTAATAGTGCATTTCACTCGTCATTTCATGCGCTTTGAGACGCCTGTTAGCCCAATAAGCTATCTGAAATAGGAGCGACGTAAATTGAACAAATGTGATAGAATTTTTCTGAATTCTTAAATAAACCATAATATGAAATGATCTAATCGGGTCTCTGTTTGCCCTACCCTAGAAGTTTAGCAGTGCATTTTACTCTCCATTTCATGCGCTTTGAGATGCCGCTTAGACCAATAAGCTATCTGAAATAGGAGCGACGTAAATTGAACAAATATGATAGAATTACGCTGAATTCTTATAGTAACCGTAATATAAAATTATCTAATCGGGTCTCTGTTTGCCCTACCCTAGAAGTTTAATGGTGCACTTTGCTCGTCATTTCATGCGCTTTGAGATGGCGCTTAGCCCAATACGCTATCTGAAATAGGAGCGACGTAAATTGAACAAATGAGATAGAATTTCCCTAAATTCTTATATTAACCTTAATGTCAAATGATCTAATCGGGTCTTTGTTCGCCCTACCCTACAAGTTAAATAGTGCATTTCACTCGTCATTTCATGCGCTTTGAGATGCCGCCTAGCCCAGTACGCTATTTAAAATAGGAGCGACGTAAGATGAACAAATGTGATAGAATTTTGCTGAATTCTTAAATTAACCATAATATTAGATGATCCAATCGGGTCTCTGTTTGCCCTACCCTAGAAGTTTAATAGTGCATTTTACTCGCCATTTCATCTGCTTTGAGATGCCGCTTAGCCCAATACGCTATCTGAAATAGGAGCCACGTAAGTTGAACAAATGTGATAGAATTACGCCGAATTCTTATATTAACCGTAATATAAAATGATCTAATCGGATCTCTGTTTGCCTTATCCTTGAAGTGTAATAGTGCATTTTACTCGCCATTTCATGCGCTTTGAGATGCCGCTTATCTCAATACGCTATCTGAAATATAAGCGACGTAAATTGAACAAATGTGATAGAATTTCGCCCGAATTCTTTTATTAACCATAATGTAAAATGATCTAATCGGGTCTCTGTTTGCCCTACCCTAGAAGTTTAATAGTGCATTTTACTCGTCATTTCATGAGCATTGAGATGCCCCTTATCCCAATACGCTATCTGAAATAGGAGCGATGTAAATTTGAACAAATGTGATAGAATTTCGCTGAATTCTTTTATTAACCATAATGAAAAATGATCTAATCGGGTCTCTGTTCGCCCTAGCCTAGAAGTTTAATAGTGCATTTTATTCGCCATTTCATGCGCTTGGAGATGCCGCGTAGCTCAATACGCTATCTGAAATAGGAGCGACGTAAATTGAACAAATGTGATAGAATTTCCCTGAAATCTTATATTGAACAAAATATAAAATGATCTAATCGGGTCTCTGATTGCCCTATCATAGAAGTTTAGTAGTGCATTTTATTAGCCAGTCCACGCGCTTTAAGATGCCGCTTAGCCCAATACGCTATCTGAAATAGGAGCGACGTAAGTCGAACAAATGTGATAGAATTACGCTGAATTCTTATATTAACCGTAATATAAAATGATCTAATCGGGTCTCTGTTTGCCCTACCCTAGAAGTTTAATAGTGCACTATACTCGCCTTTTCATGCGCTTTGAGGTGCCGCTTAGCCCAATACGCTATCCGAAATATCAGCGACGTAAATTGAACAAATGTGATAGAATTTCGCTGAATTCTTATATTAACCTTAATGTAAAATGATCTAATCGGGTCTCTGTTTGCCCTACCCTAGAAGTTTAGTACTGCATCTTACTCGCCCTTCCACGGGCTTTAAGATGCCGCCTAGCCCAGTACGCTATCTGAAATATGAGCGACGTAAGTGGAACAAATGTGATAGAATTACGCTGAATTCTTATATTAACCATAACGTTAAATGATCTAATCGGGTATCTGTTTGCCCTACCCCAGAAGTTTAATAGTGCATTTTACTCGCCATTTCATGCGCTTTGAGATGACTCTTAGCCCAATACGCTATCTGAAATACGAGCGACGTAAATTGAACAAATGTGATAGAATTTCGCTGAATTCTTATATTAACCAAAATATAAAATGGTCCAATCGGGTCACTGATTGCCCTATCATAGAAGTTTAATAGAGCATTTTACTCGCCATTCCACGCGCTTTAAGATGCCGCCTGGCCCAGTACGCTATCTGAAATAGGAGCGACGTAAATTGAACAAAAGTGATAGAATTTCGCTGAATTCTTAAATTAACCATAATATAAAATGATCTAAACGGGTCTCTGTTTGCCCTACCCTGGAAGTTTAATAGTGCATTTTACTCGCCATTTCATGCGCTTTGAGATGCCGCTTTGCCCAATACGATATCTGAAGTAGGAGCGGCGAAAATTGAACAAATGTGACAGAATTTCGCTGAATTCTTAAATTAACCATAATATAAAATGATCTAATCGGGTCTCTGTTTGCCCTACCCTGGAAGTTTAATAGTGCTTTTACTCGTAATTTCATGCGCTTTGAGATGCCGCTTTGCCCAATACGATATCTGAAATAGGAGCGGCGAAAATTGAACAAATGTGATAGAATTTGGCTGACTTCTTAAATTAACCATAATATAAAATGATCTAATCGGGTCTCTGTTTGCTCTACCCTGGAAGTTTAATAGTGCATTTTACTCGTCATTTCATGCGCTTTGAGACGCCGCTTAGCCCAATAAGCGATCTGAAACAGGAGCGACGTAAGTTCAACAAATGTGATAGAATTTCGCTGAATTCTTATATTAACCAAAATATAAAATGATCTAATCGGGTCTCTGGTTGCCCCATTATAGAAGTTTAATAGTGCATTTTACTCGCAATTTCTTGCGCTTTGAGATGCCGCTTAGGCCAATAGGCTATCTGAAACAGGAGCGACGTAAATTGAACAAATGTGCTAGAATTTCCCTGAATCCTTATATTAACCTTAATGTAAAATGATCTAATCGGGTCTCTGTTCGCCCTACGCTAGATGTTTAATAGTGCATTTCACTCGTCACTTCATGCGCTTTGAGATGCCGCTTAGCCCAATAAGCTATCTGACATACGAGCGACGTAAATTGAACAAATGTGATAGAATTTCGCTGAATTCTTATCTTAACCAAAATATAAAATGATCTAATCGGGTCTCTGATTGCCCTATCATAGAAGTTTAATAGAGCATTTTACTCGCCAATGCCACGCGCTTTGAGAAGCCGCCTAGCCCAGTTCGCTATCTGAAATAGGAGCGACGTAAATTGAACAAATGTGATAGAATTTTGCTGAATTTTTAAATTAACCGTAATATAAAATGATTTAATCGGCTCTCTGTTTGCCCTACCCTAGAAATTTAATAGTGCATTTTACTCGCCATTTCATGCGCTTTGAGATGCCGCTTAGGCCAATAGGCTATCTGAAACAGGAGCGACGTAAATTGAACAAATGTGCTAGAATTTCCCTGAATTCTTATATTAACCTTAATGTAAAATGATCTAATCGGTTCTCTGTTCGCACTACCCTAGAAGTTTAATAGTGCATTTCACCCGTCATTTCATGCGCTTTGAGATGCCGCTTAGCCCAATACGCTATATGAAATAGGAGCGGCGTAAATTGAACAAATGTGATAGAATTTCGTTGAATACTTATATTAACCGTAATATAAAATGATCTAATCGGATCCCTATTTGCCTTATCCTTGAAGTGTAATAGTGCATTTTACTCGCCATTCCACGCGCTTTAAGATGCCGCCTAGCCCAGTACGCTATCTGAAATAGGAGCGACGTAAGTTGAACAAATGTGATAGAATTACGCTGAATTCTTAGATTAACCGTAATATAAAATCATCTAAGAGGGTCTCTGTTTGCCTTATCCTAGAAGTTTAATAGTGCATTTTACTCGCCATTTCATGCGCATTGAGATGCTGCTTAGCCAAATACGCTATCTGAAATTGGAGCGACGTAAATTGAACAAATATGATAGAGTTTCGCTGAATTCTTAAATTAATCATAATATAAAATGATCTTATAGTGTCTCTGTTTACCCTACCCTAGAAGTTTAATAGTGCATTTTACTCGCCATTTCTTGCGCTTTGAGATGCCGCTTAGCCCAATACGCTATCTGAAATATCAGCGACGTAAATTGAACAAATATGATAGAATTACGCTGAATTCTTATATTAACCGTAATATAAAATGATCTAATCGGGTCTCTGTTTGCCTTATCTTAGAAGTTTAATAGTGCATTTCACTCGTCATTTCATGCGCTTTGAGACGCCTCTTAGCCCAATAAGCTATCTGAAATAGGAGCGACGTAAATTGAACAAATGTGATAGAATTTTTCTGATTCTTAAATAAACCATAATATGAAATGATCTAATCGGGTCTCTGTTTGCCCTACCCTAGAAGTTTAGCAGTGCATTTTACTCTCCATTTCATGCGCTTTGAGATGCCGCTTAGACCAATAAGCTATCTGAAATAGGAGCGACGTAAATTGAACAAATATGATAGAATTACGCTGAATTCTTATATTAACCGTAATATAAAATTATCTAATCGGGTCTCTGTTTGCCCTACCCTAGAAGTTTAATGGTGCACTTTGCTCGTCATTTCATGCGCTTTGAGATGGCGCTTAGCCCAATACGCTATCTGAAATAGGAGCGACGTAAATTGAACAAATGAGATAGAATTTCCCTAAATTCTTATATTAACCTTAATGTCAAATGATCTAATCGGGTCTTTGTTCGCCCTACCCTACAAGTTAAATAGTGCATTTCACTCGTCATTTCATGCGCTTTGAGATGCCGCTTAGCCCAACACGCTATCGGAAGTAGGAGCGACGTAAATTGAACAAATGTGATAGAATTTCGCTGAATTCTTAAATTAACCATAGTATAAAATGATCAAATCGGGGCTCTGTTTGCCCTACGATAGAAGTTTAATAGTGCATTTTACTCGCCATTTCTTGCGCTTTGAGATGCCGCTTAGCCCAATACGCTATCTGAAATAGGAGCGACGTAAGTTGAACAAATGTGATAGAATTACGCTGAATTCTTATATTAACCGTAATATAAAATGATCTAATCGGGTCTCTGTTTGCCTTATCCTTGAAGTGTAATAGTGCATTTTACTCGCCATGTCATGCGCTTTGAGATGCCGCTTAGCCCACTACGCTATCTGAAATAGCAGCGACGTTAATTGAACAAATGTGATAGAATTTCGCTGAATTCTTTTATTAACCATAATGAAAAATGATCTAATCGGGTCTCTGTTCGCCCTAGCCTAGAAGTTTAATAGTGCATTTCAGTCGTCATTTCATGCGCTTTAAGATGCCGCCTAGCCCAGTACGCTATCTGAAATAGGAGCGACGTAAATTGAACAAATGTGATAGAATTTTGCTGAATTCTTAAATTAACCATAATATAAAATGATCTAATCGGGTCTCTGTTTTCCCTACCCTAGACGTTTAATAGTGCATTTTACTCGCCATTTCATGCGCTTTGAGATGCCGTTTAGCCCAATACGCTATCCGAAACAGGAGCGACGTAACTTTAACAAATGTGATAGAATTTCGCTGAATTCTTATATTAACCAAAATATAAAATGATCTAATCGGGTCTCTGATTGGTCTATCATAGAAGTTTAATAGTGCATTTTACTCGCCATTCCTCGCGCTTTAAGATGCCGCCTAGCCCAGTACGCTATCCGAAATAGGAGCGACGTAAATTGAACAAATGTGATAGTATTTTGCTGAATTCTTAAATTAACCATAATATTAAATGGTCTCTTCGGGTCTCTGTTTGCCCTACCCTAGAAGTTTAATAGTGCATTTTACTCGCTATTTCATGCGCATTGAGATGCCGCTTAGCCCAATACGCTATCTGAAATAGGAGCGACGGAAATTGAACAAATGTGATAGAATTTCGCTGAATTCTTATATTAACCAAAATATAAAATGATCTAATCGGGTCTCTGTTGCCCTATCATAGAAGTTTAATAGTATATTTTCCTCCCCATTCCACGCGCTTTAAGATGCCGCCTAGCCCACTACGCTATCTGAAATAGGAGCGACGTTAATTGAACAAATGTGATAGAATTTCGCAGAATTCTCAAATTAACCATAATATAAAATGATCTAATCGGGTCTCTGTTTGCCCTACCCTAGAAGTTTAATAATGCATTTTACTCGTTATTTCATGCGGTTTGATATGCCGCTTAGCCCAATACGCTATCTGAAATAGGAGCGATGTAAATTGAGCAAATGTGATAGAATTTCGCTGAATTCTTATATAAACCTTAATGTAAAATGATTTAATAGGGTCTCTGTTCGCCCTACCCTAGAAGTTTAATAGTGCATTTCACTCGTCATTTCATGCCCTATGAGATGCCGCTTAGCCCAATGCACTATCTGAAATAGGAGCGACGTAAATTGGACAAATGTGATAGAATTTCGCCGAATTCTTATATTAACCAAAATATAAAATGATCTAATCGTGTCTCTGATTGCCCTATCATAGAAGTTTAATAGTGCATTTTACTCGCCATTCCACGCCTTTTAAGGTGCCGCCTAGCCCAGTACGCTATCTGAAATAGGAGCGACGTAAATTGAACAAATGTGATTGAATTTCCCTGAATTCTTATATTAACCTTAATGTAAAATGATCTAATCGGGTCTCTGTTCGCCCTACCCTAGAAGTTTAATAGTGCATATTTCTCGCCATTCCACGCGCTTTAAGATGCCGCCTAGCCCAATACGCTATATGAAATAGGTGCGACGTAAATTGAACAAATGTGATAGAATTTTGCTGAATTCTTAAATTAACCATAATATAAAATGTTCTAATCGGGTCTCTGTTTGCCCTACCCTAGAAGTTTAATAGTGCATTTTACTCGCCATTCCACGCGCTTTAAGATGCCGCTTAGCCCAATACGCTATCTGAAATAGGAGCGACGTAAATTGAACAAATGTGATAGAATTTCGCTGAATTCTTATATTAACCAAAATATAAAATGATCAAATCGGGTCTCTGATTGCCCTATCATAGAAGTTTAATAGTATATTTTCCTCCCCATTCCACGCGCTTTAAGATGCCGCCGAGCCCACTACGCTATCTGAAATAGGAGCAACGTTAATTGAACAAATGTGATACAATTTCGCTGAATTCTTATATTAACCAAAATATAAAATGATCTAATCGGGTCTCTGATTGCCCTATCATAGAAGTTTAATAGTGAATTTTACTCGCCATTCCACGCGCTTTAAGATGCCGCCTAGCCCGGTATGCTATCTGAAATAGGAGCGACGTCAATTGAACAAATGTGATAGAATTTCGCTGAATTCTTATATTAACATAAATATAAAATGATCTAATCGGGTCTCTGATTGCCCTATCATAGAAGTTGAATAGTATATTTTCCTCTCCATTCCACGCGCTTTAAGATGCCGCCTAGCCCACTACGCTATCTGAAATAGGAGCGACGTTAATTGAACAAATGTGATAGAATTTCCCTGAATTCTTATATTAACCATAATATAAAATGTTCTAATCGGGTCTCTGTTTGCCCTACCCTAGAAGTTTAATAGTGCATTTTACTCGCCATTTCATGCGCTTTGGGATGCCGCTTAGCCCAATAGGCTATCTGAAATAGGAGCGACGTTAATTGAACAAATGTGATAGAATATCGCTGAATTCTTATATTAACCAAAATATAAAATGATCTAATCAGGTCTCTGATTGCCCTATCATAGAAGTTTAATAGTGCATTTTACTCTCCATTCCACGCCTTTTAAGATGCCGCCTAGTCCAGTACGCTATCTGAAATAGGAGCGACGTAAATTGAACAAATGTGATAGAATTTCCCTGAATTCTTATATTAACCTTAATGTAAAATGATCTAATCGGGTCTCTGTTCGCCCTACCCTAGAAGTTTAATAGTCTATTTCTCTCGTCATTTCATGCGCTTTGAGATGCCGCTTAGCCCACTACGCTATTTGGAATAGCAGCGACGTTAATTGAACAAATGTGATAGAATTTCGCAGAATTCTTAAATTAACCATAATATAAAATGATCTAATCGGGTCTCTCTTTACCCTACCCTAGAAGTTTAATAATGCATTTTACTCGTTATTTCATGCGCTTTAATATGCCGCGTAGCCCAATACGCTATCTGAAATCGGAGCGATGTAAATTGAGGAAATGTGATAGAATTTCGCTGAATTCTTATATTAACCTTAATGTAAAATGATTTAATCGGGTCTCTGTTCGCCCTACCCTAGAAGTTTAATAGTGCATTTCACTCGTCATTTCATGCGCTTTAAGATGCCGCCTAGCCCAGTACGCTATCTGAAATAGGAGCGACGTAAATTGAACAAATGTGATAGAATTTTGCTGAATTCTTAAATTAACCATAATATAAAATGATCTAATCGGGTCTCTGTTTTCCCTACCCTAGAAGTTTAACAGTGCATTTTACTCGCCATTTCATGCGCTTTGAGATGCCGTTTAGCCCAATACGCTATCTGAAATAGGAGCGACGTAAACTGAACAAATGTGAGAGAATTTCCCTGAATTCTTATATTAACATTAATGTGACATAATCTAATCGGGTCTCTGTTCTCCCTACCCTAGAAGTGTAATAGTGCATTTTACTCGCCATTCCACGCGCTTTAAGATGCCGCTTAGCCCAATACGCTATCTGAAATAGGAGCGACGTAAATTGAACAAATGTGATAGAATTTCGCTGAATTCTTATATTAACCAAAATATAAAATGATCAAATCGGGTCTCTGATTGCCCTATCATAGAAGTTTAATAGTATATTTTCCTCCCCATTCCACGCGCTTTAAGATGCCGCCGAGCCCACTACGCTATCTGAAATAGGAGCAACGTTAATTGAACAAATGTGATAGAATTTCGCTGAATTCTTATATTAACCAAAATATAAAATGATCTAATCGGGTCTCTGATTGCCCTATCATAGAAGTTTAATAGGGCATTTTACTCGCTATTCCACGCGCTTTAAGATGCCGCCTAGCCCAGGTACGCTATCTGAAATAGGAGCGACGTAAATCGAACAAATGTGATATAATTTTGCTGGATTCTTAAATTAACCTTAATGTAAAATGATTTAATCGGGTCTCTGTTCGCCCTACCCTAGAAGTTTAATAGTGCATTTCACTCGTCATTTCATGCGCTTTGAGATGCCGCTTAGCCCAATACGCTATCTGAAATAGGAGCGACGTAAATTGAACAAATGTGATAGAATTTCGCTGAATTCTTATATTAACCAAAATATAAAATGATCTAATCGGGTCTCTGATTGCCCTACCCTAGAAGTTTAATAGTGCATTTTGCTCGCCATGTCATGCGCTTTGAGATGCCGCTTAGCCCAATACGCTAACTGAAATTGGAGCGTCGTAAATTGAACAAATGTGATAGAATTTCGCCGAATTCTTATATTAACCAAAATATAAAATGATCTAATCGGGTCTCTGATTGCCCTATCATAGAAGTTTAATACTGCATTTTACTCGCCATTCCACGCGCTTTAAGATGCCGCCTAGCCCAGTACGCTATCTGAAATAGGAGCGACGTTAATTGAACAAATGTGATAGAATTTCGCAGAATTCTTAAATTAACCATAATATGAAATGATATAATCGGGTCTCTGTTTGCCCTACCCTAGAAGTTTAATAGTGCATTTTACTCGACATTTCATGCGCTTTGAGATGCCGCTTAGCCCAATACGCTAACTGAAATAGGAGCGCCGTAAATTGAACAAATGTGATAGAATTTCGCTGAATTCTTATATTAACCAAAATATAAAATGATCTAATCGGGTCTCTGATTGCCCTATCATAGAAGTTGAATAGTATGTTTTCATCCCCATTCCACGCGCTTTAAGATGCCGCCTGGCCCACTACGCTATATGAAATAGGAGCGACGTTAATTGAACAAATGTGATAGAATTTCGCTGAATTCTTATATTAACCAAAATATAAAATGATCAAATCGGGTCTCTGTTTGCCCTACCCTAGAAGTTTAATAATGCATTTTACTCGTTATTTCATGCGCTTTGATATGCCGCTTAGCCCAATACGCTATCTGAAATAGGAGCGACGTAAATTGAACAAATGTGATAGAATTTCGCTGAATTCTTATATTAACCAAAATATAAAATGACCAAATCGGGTCTCTGGTTGCCCTATCATAGAAGTTTAATAGTATATTTTCCTCCCCATTCCACGCGCTTTAAGATGCCGCCGAGCCCACTACGCTATCTGAAATAGGAGCAACGTTAATTGAACAAATGTGATAGAATTTCGCTGAATTCTTATATTAACCAAAATATAAAATGATCTAATCGGGTCTCTGATTGCCCAATCATAGAAGTTTAATAGGGCATTTTACTCGCCATTCCACGCGCTTTAAGATGCCGCCTTGCCCAGGTACGCTATCTGAAATAGGAGCGACGTAAATCGAACAAATGTGATATAATTTTGCTGAATTCTTAAATTAACCATAATATAAAATGATGTAATCGGGTCTCTGATTGCCCTATCATAGAAGTTTAATAGTGCATTTTACTCGCCATTCCACGCGCTTTAAGATGCCGCCTAGCCCAGTACGCTATCTGAAATAGGAGCGACGTAAATTGAACAAATGTGAAAGAATTTTGCTGAATTCTTAAATTAACCATAATATAAAATGATCTAATCGGGTCTCTGTTTGCCCTACCCTGGAAGTTTAATAGTGCATTTCACTCGTCATTTCATGCGCTTTGAGATGCCGGTTAGCCCAATACGCTATCTGAAATAGGAGGGACGCAAATTGAACAAATGTGATAGAATTTCGCTGAATTCTTATATTAACCAAAATATAAAATGATCTAATCGGGTCTCTGATTGCCCTACCCTAGAAGTTTAATAGTGCATATTACTCGCCATTTCATGCGCTTTGAGATGCCGTTTAGCCCAGTACGCTATCTGAAATAGGAGCGACGTAAATTGAACAAATGTGATAGAATTTCGCTGAATTCTTATATTAACCAAAATATAAAATGATCTAATCGGGTCTCTGTTTGCCCTACCCTAGAAGTTTAATAGTGCATTTTACTAGCCATTCCACGCCTTTTAAGATGCCGCCTAGCCCAGTACGCTATCTGAAATAGGAGCGACGTAAATTGAACAAATGTGATTGAATTTCCCTGAATTCTTAAATTAAACATAATATGAAATGATCTAATCGGGTCTCTGTTTGCCCTACCCTAGAAGTTTAATAGTGCATTTTACTCGTTATTTCATGCGCTTTGATATGCCGCTTAGCCCAATACGCTATCTGAAATAGGAGCGACGTAAATTGAACAAATGTGATAGAATTTCGCTGAATTCTTATATTAACCAAAATATAAAATGATCAAATCGGGTCTCTGATTGCCCTATCATAGAAGTTTAATAGTATATTTTCCTCCCCATTCCACGCGCTTTAAGATGCCGCCGAGCCCACTACGCTATCTGAAATAGGAGCAACGTTAATTGAACAAATGTGATAGAATTTCGCTGAATTCTTATATTAACCAAAATATAAAATGATCTAATCGGGTCTCTGATTGCCCTATCATAGAAGTTTAAAAGTGCATTTTACTCGCCATTTCATGCGCATTGAGATGCCGTTCAGCCCAGTACGCTATCTGAAATAGTAGCCACGTAAATTGAACAAATGTGAGGGAATTTCCCTGAATTCTTATATTAACCAAAATATAAAATGATCTAATCGGGTCTCTGATTGCCCTATCATAGAAGTTTAATAGTGCATTTTACTCGCCATTTCATGCGCATTGAGATGCCGTTTAGCCCATTACGCTATCTGAAACAGGAGCGACGTAAATTGAACAAATGTGATAGAATCTTGCTGAATACTTAAATTAACCATAATATAAAATGATCTAATCGGTTCTCTGATTGCCCTACCCTAGAAGTTTAATAGTGCATTTTACTCGCCATTTCATGCGCATTGAGATGCCGTTTAGCCCAGTACCGTATCTGAAATAGGAGCGACGTAAATTGAACAAATGTGAGAGAATTTCCCTGAATTCTTATATTAACCTTAATGTGAAATGATCTAATCGGGTCTCTGTTCTCCCTACCCTAGAAGTTTAATAGTCTATTGCACTCGTCATTTCATGCGCTTTGAGATGCCGCATAGCCCAATACGCTATCTGAAATAGGAGCAACGTAAATTGAACAAATGTGATAGAATTTCGCTGAATTCTTCTATTAACCAAAATATAAAATGATCTAATCGGGTCTCTGATTGCCCTATCATAGAAGTTTAATAGTGCATTTTACTCGCCATTCCACGCGCTTTAAGATGCCGCCTAGCCCACTACGCTATCTGAAATAGGAGCGACGTAAATCGAACAAATGTGATATAATTTTGCTGAATTCTTAAATTAACCATAATATAAAATGGTCTATTCGGGTCTCTGTTTGCCCTACCCTAGAAGATTAATAGTGCATTTTACTCGCCGTGTCATGCGCTTCGAGATGCCGCTTAGCCCAATACGCTATTTGAAATAGGAGCGACGTAAATTGAAGAAATCTGATAGAATTTCTCCGAATTCTTATATTAACCAAAATATAAAATGATCTAATTGGGTCTCTGATTGCCTATCATAGAAGTTTAATAGTGCATTTTACTCGCCATTCCACGCGCTTTAAGATGCCGCCTAACCCAGTACGCTATCTGAAATAGGAGCGACGTAAATCGAACAAATGTCATATAATTTTGCTGAATTCTTAAATTAACCATAATATAAAATGACCTAATCGGCTCTCTGTTTGCCCTACCCTAGAAGTTTAATAGTGCATTTTACTCGCCATTTTATGCGCATTGAGATGCCGTTTAGCCCATTACGCTATCTGAAACAGGAGCGACGTAAATTGAACAAATGTGAGAGCATTTCGCTGAATTCTTATATTAACCAAAATATAAAATGATCTAATCGGGTCTCTGATTGACCTATCAAAGAAGTTTAATAGTATATTTTCCTCCCCATTCCACGCGCTTTAAGATGCCGCCTAGCCCACTACGCTATCTGAAATAGGATCGACGTTAATTGAACAAATGAGATAGAATTTCGCAGAATTCTTAAATTAACCATAATATAAAATGATCTAATCGGGTCTCTGTTTGCCCTACCCCAGAATTTTAATAATGGATTTTACTCGTTATTTCATGCGCTTTGATATGTCGCTTAGCCCAATACGCTATCTGAATTAGGAGCGACGTAAATCGAACAAATGTGATAGAATTTTGCTGAATTCTTAAATTAACCATAATATAAAATGGTCTGTTCGGGTCTCTGTTTGCCCTACCCTAGAAGTTTAATTGTGCATTTTACTCGCCATTTCATGCGCTTTGAGATGCCGCTTAGCCCATTACGCTATCTGAAATAGGAGCGACGTAAATTGAACAAATGTGATAGAATTTCGCTGCATTCTTATATTAACCAAAATATAAAATGATCTAATCGGGTCTCTGATTGCCCTATCATAGAAGTTTAATAGTGCATTTTACTCGCCATTCCACGCGCTTTAAGACGCGGCCTAGCCCAGTACGCTATCTGAAACAGGAGCGACGTAAATTGAACAAATGTGATAGAATTTTGCTGAATACTTAAATTAACCATAATATAAAATGATCTAATCGGGTCTCTGATTGCCCTACCCTAGAAGTTTAATAGTGCATTTTACTCGCCATTTCATGCACATTGAGATGCCGTTTAGCCCAGGACGCTATCTGAAATAGGAGCGACGTAAATTGAACAAATGTGAGAGAATTTCCCTGAATTCTTATATTAACCTTAATGTGAAATGATCTAATCGGGTCTCTGTTCTCCCTACCCTAGAAGTTTAATAGTCTATTGCACTCGTCATTTCATGCGCTTTGAGATGCCGCTTAGCCCAATACGCTATCTGAAATAGGAGCGACGTAAATTGAACAAATGTGAGAGAATTTCGCTGAATTCTTATATTAACCAAAATATAAAATGATCTAATCGGGTCTCCGATTGCCCTATCATAGAAGTTTAATAGTGCATTTTACTCGCCATTCCACGCGCTTATGATGCCGCCCAGCCCAGTACGCTATCGGAAATAGGAGCGACGTAAATTGAACAAATGTGATAGAATTTCGCCGAATTCTTATATTAACCAAAATATAAAATGATCTAATCGGGTCTCTGATTGCCCTATCATAGAAGTGTAATAGTGCATTTTACTCGCCATTCCACGCGCTTTAAGATGCCGCCTAGCCCAGTACGCTATCGGAAATAGGAGCGACGTAAATTGAACAAATGTGATAGAATTTCGCTGCATTCTTATATTAACCAAAATATAAAATGATCTAATCGGGTCTCTGATTGCCCTATCATAGAAGTTTAATTGTGCATTTTACTCGCCATTCCACGCGCTTTAAGATGCCGCCTAGCCCAGTACGCTATCTGAAATAGGAGCGACGTAAATTGAACAAATGTGATAGAATTTTGCTGATTTCTTAAATTAACCATAATATAAAATGATCTAATCGGGTCTCTGATTGCCCTATCAAAGAAGTTTAATAGTATATTTTCCTCCCCATTCCACGCGCTTTAAGATGCCGCCTAGCCCACTACGCTATCTGAAATAGGAGCGACGTTAATTGAACAAATGTGATAGAATTTCGCAGAATTCTTAAATTAACCATAATATAAAATGATCTAATCGGGTCTCTGATTGCCCTACCCTAGAAGTTTAATAGTGCATTTTACTCGCCATTTCATGCGCATTGAGATGCCGTTTAGCCCAGTACGCTATCTGAAATAGGAGCGACGTAAATTGAACAAATGTGAGAGAATTTCCCTGAATTCTTATATTAACCTTAATGTGAAATGATCTAATCGGGTCTCTGTTCTCCCTACCCTAGAAGTTTAATAGTCTATTGCACTCGTCATTTCATGCGCTTTGAGATGCCGCTTATCCCAATACGCTATCTGAAATAGGAGCGACGTAAATTGAAGAAATCTGATAGAATTTCGCTGAATTCTTATATTAATCAAAATATAAAATGATCTAATTGGGTCTCTGATTGCCCTATCATAGAAGCTTAATAGTGCATTTCACTCGCCATTTCATGCACTTTGAGATGCCGCTTAGCCCAATACGCTATCTGAAATAGGAGCGACGTAAATTGAACAAATGTGATAGAATTTTGCTGAATTCTTAAATTAACCATAATATAAAATGATCTAATCGGGTCTCTGATTGCCCTATCATAGAAGTTTAATAGTATATTTTCCTCCCCATTCCACGCGCTTTAAGATGCCGCCTAGCCCACTACGCTATCTGAAATAGGAGCAACGTTAATTGAACAAATGTGATAGAATTTCGCAGAATTCTTAAATTAACCATAATATAAAATGATCTAATCGGGTCTCTGTTTGCCCTACCCCAGAATTTTAATAATGGATTTTACTCGTTATTTCATGCGCTTTGATATGTCGCTTAGCCCAATACGCTATCTGAAATAGGAGCGACGTAAATCCAACAATTGTGATAGAATTTTGCTGAATTCTCAAATTAACCATAATATAAAATGGTCTATTCGGGTCTCTGTTTGCCCTATCCTAGAAGTTTAATAGTGCATTTCACTCGCCATTTCATGCACTTTGAGATGCCGCTTAGCCCAATACGCTATCTGAAATAGGAGCGACGTAAATTGAACAAATGTGATCGAATTTTGCTTCATTCTTAAAATAACCTAATCGGGTCACTGTTTGCCCTACCCTGGAAGTTTAATAGTGCATTTTACTCGCCATTCCATGCACATTGAGATGCCGTTTAGCCCATTACGCTATCTGAAATAGGAGCGACGTAAATTGAACAAATGTGATAGAATTTCGCTGAATTCTTATATTAACCAAAATATAAAATGATCTAATCGGGTCTCTGATTGCCCTATCATAGAAGTTTAATAGGGCATTTTACTCGCTATTCCAGGCGCTTTAAGATGCCGCCTTGCCCAGGTACGCTATCTGAAATAGGAGCGACGTAAATCGAACAAATGTGATATAATTTTGCTGAATTCTTATATTAACCAAAATATAAAATGATCTAATCGGGTCTCTGATTGCCCTATCATAGAAGTTTAATTGTGCATTTTACTCGCCATTCCACGCGCTTTAAGATGCCGCCTAGCCCAGTACGCTATCTGAAATAGGAGCGACGTAAATTGAACAAATGTGATAGAATTTTGCTGAAATCTTAAATTAACCATAATATAAAATGATCTAATCGGGTCTCTATTTGCCCTACCCTAGGAGTTTAATAGAGCATTTTACTCGCCATTTCATGCGCATTGAGATGCCGTTTAGCCCATTACGCTATCTGAAATAGGAGCGACGTAAATTGAACAAATGTGAGAGAATTTCCCTGAATTCTTATATTAACATTAATGTGAAATTATCTAATCGGGTCTTTGTTCGCCCTACCCTAGAAGTTTAATAGTCCATTTCACTCGTTATTTCATACGCTTTGAAATGCCGCTTAACCCAATACGCTATCTGAAATAGGAGCGACTTAAATTGAACAAATGTGATAGAATTTCGCTGAATTCTTATATTAACCAAAATATAAAATTATCTAATCGGGTCTCTGATTGCCCTATCATAGAAGTTTAATTGTGCATTTTACTCGCCATTCCACGCGCTTTAAGATGCCGCCTAGCCCAGTACGCTATCTGAAACTGGAGCGACGTAAATTGAACAAATGTGATAGAATTTCCCTGAATTCTTATATTAACCTTAATGTAAAATGATCTAATCGGGTCTCTGTTCGCTCTACCCTGGAAGTTTAATAGTGCATTTCACTCGTCATTTCATGCGCTTCGAGATGCCGCTTAGCCCAATACGCTATCTGAAATAGGAGCGACGAAAATTGAACAAATGTGATAGACTTTCCCTGAATTCTTAAATTAACTATAATATAAAATGATCTAATCGGGTCTCTGTTTGCCCTACCCTAGAAGGTTAATTGTGCATTTTGCTCACCATGTCATGCGCTTTGAGATGCCGCTTAGCCCAATAGGCTATCTGAAATAGGAGCGACGTAAATTGAACAAATGTGATAGAATTTCGCGGAATTCTTATATTAACCAAAATATTAAATGATCTAATCAGGTCTCTGATTGCCCTATCATAGAAGTTTAATAGTGCATTTTACTCTCCATTCCACGCCTTTTAAGATGCCGCCTAGTCCAGTACGCTATCTGAAATAGAAGCGACGTCAATTGAACAAATGTGATAGAGTTTCGCTGAATTCTTATATTAACATAAATATAAAATGATCTAATCGGGTCTCTGATTGCCCTATCATAGAAGTTGAATAGTATATTTTCCTCTCCATTCCACGCGCTTTAAGATGCCGCCTAGCCCACTACGCTATCTGAAATAGGAGCGACGTTAATTGAACAAATGTGATAGAATTTCCCTGAATTCTTATATTAACCATAATATAAAATGTTCTAATCGGGTCTCTGTTTGCCCTACCCTAGAAGTTTAATAGTGCATTTTACTCGCCATTTCATGCGCTTTGGGATGCCGCTTAGCCCAATAGGCTATCTGAAATAGGAGCGACGTTAATTGAACAAATGTGATAGAATATCGCTGAATTCTTATATTAACCAAAATATAAAATGATCTAATCAGGTCTCTGATTGCCCTATCATAGAAGTTTAATAGTGCATTTTACTCTCCATTCCACGCCTTTTAAGATGCCGCCTAGTCCAGTACGCTATCTGAAATAGGAGCGACGTAAATTGAACAAATGTGATAGAATTTCCCTGAATTCTTATATTAACCTTAATGTAAAATGATCTAATCGGGTCTCTGTTCGCCCTACCCTAGAAGTTTAATAGTCTATATCTCTCGTCATTTCATGCGCTTTGAGATGCCGCTTAGCCCACTACGCTATCTGAAATAGCAGCGACGTTAATTGAACAAATGTGATAGAATTTTGCAGAATTCTTAAATTAACCATAATATAAAATGATCTAATCGGGTCTCTGTTTGCCCTACCCTAGAAGTTTAATAATGCATTTTACTCGTTATTTCATGCGCTTTAATATGCCGCGTAGCCCAATACGCTATCTGAAATCGGAGCGATGTAAATTGAGGAAATGTGATAGAATTTCGCTGAATTCTTATATTAACCTTAATGTAAAATGATTTAATCGGGTCTCTGTTCGCCCCACCCTAGAAGTTTAATAGTGCATTTCAGTCGTCATTTCATGCGCTTTAAGATGCCGCCTAGCCCAGTACGCTATCTGAAATAGGAGCGACGTAAATTGAACAAATGTGATAGAATTTTGCTGAATTCTTAAATTAACCATAATATAAAATGATCTAATCGGGTCTCTGTTTTCCCTACCCTAGACGTTTAATAGTGCATTTTACTCGCCATTTCATGCGCTTTGAGATGCCGTTTAGCCCAATACGCTATCCGAAACAGGAGCGACGTAAATTTAACAAATGTGACAGAATTTCGCTGAATTCTTATATTAACGAAAATATAAAATGATCTAATCGGGTCTCTGATTGCCCTATCATAGAAGTTTGATAGTGCATTTTACTCGCCATTCCTCGCGCTTTAAGATGCCGCATAGCCCAGTACGCTATCCGAAATAGGAGCGACGTAAATTGAACAAATGTGATAGTATTTTGCTGAATTCTTAAATTAACCATAATATTAAATGGTCTATTCGGGTCTCTGTTTGCCCTACCCTAGAAGTTTAATAGTGCATTTTACTCGCCATTTCATGCGCACTGAGATGCCGCTGAGCCCAATACGCTATCTGAAATAGGAGCGACGTAAATTCAACAAATGTGATAGAATTTCGCTGAATTCTTATATTAACCAAAATATAAAATGATCTAATCGGGTCTCTGATTGCCCTACCATAGAAGTTTAATAGTATATTTTCCTCCCCATTCCACGCGCTTTAAGATGCCGCCTAGCCCACTACGCTATCTGAAATAGGAGCGACGTTAATTGAACAAATGTGATAGAATTTCCCTGAATTCTTATATTAACCATAATATAAAATGTTCTAATCGGGTCTCTGTTTGCCCTACCCTAGAAGTTTAATAGTGCATTTTACTCGCCATTTCATGCGCTTTGGGATGCCGCTTAGCCCAATAGGCTATCTGAAATAGGAGCGACGTTAATTGAACAAATGTGATAGAATTTCGCTGAATTCTTATATTAACCAAAATATAAAATGATCTAATCAGGTCTCTGATTGCCCTATCATAGAAGTTTAATAGTGCATTTTACTCTCCATTCTACGCCTTTTAAGATGCCGCCTAGTCCAGTACGCTATCTGAAATAGGAGCGACGTAAATTGAACAAATGTGATAGAATATCCCTGAATTCTTATATTAACCTTAATGTAAAATGATCTAATCGGGTCCCTTGTTTGGCCTACCCTAGAAGTTTAATAGTGCATTTTGCTCGCCATGTCATGCGCATTGAGATGCCGTTTAGCCCATTACGCTATCTGAAATAGGAGCGACGTAAATTGAACAGATGTGAGAGAATTTCCCTGAATTCTTATATTAACATTAATGTGAAATGATTTAATCGGGTCTCTGTTCGCCCTACCCTAGAAGTTTAATAGTCCATTTCACTCGTCATTTCATACGCTTTGAGATGCCGCTTAGTCCAATATGCTATCTGAAATAGGAGCAACGTCAATTGAACAAATGTGATAGAATTTCGCTGAATTCTTATATTAACATAAATATAAAATGATCTAATCGGGCCTCTGATTGCCCTATCATAGAAGTTGAATAGTATATTTTCCTCTCCATTCCACGCGCTTTAAGATGCCGCCTAGCCCACTACGCTGTCTGAAATAGGAGCGACGTTAATTGAACAAATGTGATAGAATTTCCCTGAATTCTTATATTAACCATAATATAAAATGTTCTAATCGGGTCTCTGTTTGCCCTACCCTAGAAGTTTAATAGTGCATTTTACTCGCCATTTCATGCGCTTTGGGATGCCGCTTAGCACAATAGGCTATCTGAAATAGGAGCGACGTTAATTGAACAAATGTGATAGAATATCGCTGAATTCTTATATTAACCAAAATATAAAATGATCTAATCAGGTCTCTGATTGCCCTATCATAGAAGTTTAATAGTGAATTTTACTCTCCATTCCACGCCTTTTAAGATGCCGCCTAGTCCAGTACGCTATCTGAAATAGGAGCGACGTAAATTGAACTGAGGTGAATGTGTGCGTAATGGATAACTCCGATTTGCGTTACACGCTCAATTTATTTACA
Source organism: Macropis europaea (assembly GCA_916610135.2). Classification (NCBI taxonomy): domain Eukaryota; kingdom Metazoa; phylum Arthropoda; class Insecta; order Hymenoptera; family Melittidae; genus Macropis; species Macropis europaea. Next base: position 13,960 of record CAKAJE020001268.1, on the reverse strand, counting down.
ATGTATATAACAGAATAAGAACAGGTATGGTCTGCGTCGCACGGTCGTACACGTGGTGAGTCGTAAGAGGTTCTGCCTCGTGTTCTCGTATGGTGACCGCGGCGCGCGGTCAGAAAACAATAGAAAAAAAACTCGTCGCGCAATCGGCAACCGTCGTCCGTTGCCGGTCTACGACGCGCCTGTGTTCGTACACTTTTAAAGAAAGATAGACCGTAAGCATTTAAAGAAAAGAAACTAAGCGAGGGTAATATCTCGATCTTTCACGGCAGGGATGTGGTAGCAGTGCCGTAGCTGCTACAGAACAAATGTGATAGAATTTCCCTGAATTCTTATATTAACCTTAATGTAAAATGATCTAATCGGGTCTCTGTTCGCCCTACCCTAGAAGTTTAATAGTCTATTTCTCTCGTCATTTCATGCGCTTTGAGATGCCGCTTAGCCCACTACGCTATCTGAAATAGCAGCGACGTTAATTGAACAAATGTGATAGAATTTTGCAGAATTCTTAAATTAACCATAATATAAAATGATCTAATCGGGTCTCTGTTTGCCCTACCCTAGAAGTTTAATAATGCATTTTACTCGTTATTTCATGCGCTTTAATATGCCGTGTAGCCCAATACGCTATCTGAAATCGGAGCGATGTAAATTGAGGAAATGTGATAGAATTTCGCTGAATTCTTATATTAACCTTAATGTAAAATGATTTAATCGGGTCTCTGTTCGCCCCACCCTAGAAGTTTAATAGTGCATTTTAGTCGTCATTTCATGCGCTTTAAGATGCCGCCTAGCCCAGTACGCTATCTGAAATAGGAGCGACGTAAATTGAACAAATGTGATAGAATTTTGCTGAATTCTTAAATTAACCATAATATAAAATGATCTAATCGGGTCTCTGTTTGCCCTAGCCTAGAAGTTTAATAATGTATTTTATTCGACATTTCATGCGCTTTGAGATGCCGCTTAGCCCAATACGCTAACTGAAATAGGAGCGCCGTAAATTGAACAAATGTGATAGAATTTCGCTGAATTCTTATATTAACCAAAATATAAAATGATCTAATCGGGTCTCTGATTGCCCTATCATAGAAGTTGAATAGTATGTTTTCATCCCCATTCCACGCGCTTTAAGATGCCGCCTGGCCCACTACGCTATATGAAATAGGAGCGACGTTAATTGAACAAATGTGATAGAATTTCGCTGAATTCTTATATTAACCAAAATATAAAATGGTCAAATCGGGTCTCTGTTTGCCCTACCCTAGAAGTTTAATAATGCATTTTACTCGTTATTTCATGCGCTTTGATATGCCGCTTAGCCCAATACGCTATCTGAAATAGGAGCGACGTAAATTGAACAAATGTGATATAATTTCGCTGAATTCTTATATTAACCAAAATATAAAATGACCAAATCGGGTCTCTGGTTGCCCTATCATAGAAGTTTAATAGTATATTTTCCTCCTCATTCCACGCGCTTTAAGATGCCGCCGAGCCCACTACGCTATCTGAAATAGGAGCAACGTTAATTGAACAAATGTGATAGAATTTCGCTGAATTCTTATATTAACCAAAATATAAAATGATCTAATCGGGTCTCTGATTGCCCAATCATAGAAGTTTAATAGGGCATTTTACTCGCCATTCCACGCGCTTTAAGATGCCGCCTTGCCCAGGTACGCTATCTGAAATAGGAGCGACGTAAATCGAACAAATGTGATATAATTTTGCTGAATTCTTAAATTAACCATAATATAAAATGATGTAATCGGGTCTCTGATTGCCCTATCATAGAAGTTTAATAGTGCATTTTACTCGCCATTCCACGCGCTTTAAGATGCCGCCTAGCCCAGTACGCTATCTGAAATAGGAGCGACGTAAATTGAACAAATGTGAAAGAATTTTGCTGAATTCTTAAATTAACCATAATATAAAATGATCTAATCGGGTCTCTGTTTGCCCTACCCTGGAAGTTTAATAGTGCATTTCACTCGTCATTTCATGCGCTTTGAGATGCCGGTTAGCCCAATACGCTATCTGAAATAGAAGGGACGCAAATTGAACAAATGTGATAGAATTTCGCTGAATTCTTATATTAACCAAAATATAAAATGATCTAATCGGGTCTCTGATTGCCCTACCCTAGAAGTTTAATAGTGCATATTACTCGCCATTTCATGCGCTTTGAGATGCCGTTTAGCCCAGTACGCTATCTGAAATAGGAGCGACGTAAATTGAACAAATGTGATAGAATTTCGCTGAATTCTTATATTAACCAAAATATAAAATGATCTAATCGGGTCTCTGTTTGCCCTACCCTAGAAGTTTAATAGTGCATTTTACTAGCCATTCCACGCCTTTTAAGATGCCGCCTAGCCCAGTACGCTATCTGAAATGGGAGCGACGTAAATTGAACAAATGTGATTGAATTTCCCTGAATTCTTAAATTAAACATAATATGAAATGATCTAATCGGGTCTCTGTTTGCCCTACCCTAGAAGTTTAATAGTGCATTTTACTCGTTATTTCATGCGCTTTGATATGCCGCTTAGCCCAATACGCTATCTGAAATAGGAGCGACGTAAATTGAACAAATGTGATAGAATTTCGCTGAATTCTTATATTAACCAAAATATAAAATGATCAAATCGGGTCTCTGATTGCCCTATCATAGAAGTTTAATAGTATATTTTCCTCCCCATTCCACGCGCTTTAAGATGCCGCCGAGCCCACTACGCTATCTGAAATAGGAGCAACGTTAATTGAACAAATGTGATAGAATTTCGCTGAATTCTTATATTAACCAAAATATAAAATGATCTAATCGGGTCTCTGTTTGCCCTATCATAGAAGTTTAAAAGTGCATTTTACTCGCCATTTCATGCGCATTGAGATGCCGTTCAGCCCAGTACGCTATCTGAAATAGTAGCCACGTAAATTGAACAAATGTGAGGGAATTTCCCTGAATTCTTATATTAACCAAAATATAAAATGATCTAATCGGGTCTCTGATTGCCCTATCATAGAAGTTTAATAGTGCATTTTACTCGCCATTTCATGCGCATTGAGATGCCGTTTAGCCCATTACGCTATCTGAAATAGGAGCGACGTAAATTGAACAAATGTGATAGAATCTTGCTGAATACTTAAATTAACCATAATATAAAATGATCTAATCGGTTCTCTGATTGCCCTACCCTAGAAGTTTAATAGTGCATTTTACTCGCCATTTCATGCGCATTGAGATGCCGTTTAGCCCAGTACCGTATCTGAAATAGGAGCGACGTAAATTGAACAAATGTGAGAGAATTTCCCTGAATTCTTATATTAACCTTAATGTGAAATGATCTAATCGGGTCTCTGTTCTCCCTACCCTAGAAGTTTAATAGTCTATTGCACTCGTCATTTCATGCGCTTTGAGATGCCGCATAGCCCAATACGCTATCTGAAATAGGAGCAACGTAAATTGAACAAATGTGATAGAATTTCGCTGAATTCTTCTATTAACCAAAATATAAAATGATCTAATCGGGTCTCTGATTGCCCTATCATAGAAGTTTAATAGTGCATTTTACTCGCCATTCCACGCGCTTTAAGATGCCGCCTAGCCCACTACGCTATCTGAAATAGGAGCGACGTAAATCGAACAAATGTGATATAATTTTGCTGAATTCTTAAATTAACCATAATATAAAATGGTCTATTCGGGTCTCTGTTTGCCCTACCCTAGAAGATTAATAGTGCATTTTACTCGCCGTGTCATGCGCTTCGAGATGCCGCTTAGCCCAATACGCTATTTGAAATAGGAGCGACGTAAATTGAAGAAATCTGATAGAATTTCGCCGAATTCTTATATTAACCAAAATATAAAATGATCTAATTGGGTCTCTGATTGCCTATCATAGAAGTTTAATATTGCATTTTACTCGCCATTCCACGCGCTTTAAGATGCCGCCTAACCCAGTACGCTATCTGAAATAGGAGCGACGTAAATCGAACAAATGTGATATAATTTTGCTGAATTCTTAAATTAACCATAATATAAAATGACCTAATCGGCTCTCTGTTTGCCCTACCCTAGAAGTTTAATAGTGCATTTTACTCGCCATTTTATGCGCATTGAGATGCCGTTTAGCCCATTACGCTATCTGAAACAGGAGCGACGTAAATTGAACAAATGTGAGAGCATTTCGCTGAATTCTTATATTAACCATAATATAAAATGATCTAATCGGGTCTCTGTTTGCCCTACCCCAGAATTTTAATAATGGATTTTACTCGTTATTTCATGCGCTTTGATATGTCGCTTAGCCCAATACGCTATCTGAATTAGGAGCGACGTAAATCGAACAAATGTGATAGAATTTTGCTGAATTCTTAAATTAACCATAATATAAAATGGTCTGTTCGGGTCTCTGTTTGCCCTACCCTAGAAGTTTAATTGTGCATTTTACTCGCCATTTCATGCGCTTTGAGATGCCGCTTAGCCCAATACGCTATCTGGAATAGGAGCGACGTAAATTGAACAAATGTGATCGAATTTTGCTTAATTCTTAAATTAACCATAATATAAAATAACCTAATCGGGTCTCTGTTTGCCCTACCCTAGAAGTTTAATAGTGCATTTTACTCGCCATTTCATGCGCATTGAAATGCCGTTTAGCCCATTACGCTATCTGAAATAGGAGCGACGTAAATTGAACAAATGTGATAGAATTTCGCTGCATTCTTATATTAACCAAAATATAAAATGATCTAATCGGGTCTCTGATTGCCCTATCATAGAAGTTTAATAGTGCATTTTACTCGCCATTCCACGCGCTTTAAGATGCGGCCTAGCCCAGTACGCTATCTGAAACAGGAGCGACGTAAATTGAACAAATGTGATAGAATTTTGCTGAATACTTAAATTAACCATAATATAAAATGATCTAATCGGGTCTCTGATTGCCCTACCCTAGAAGTTTAATAGTGCATTTTACTCGCCATTTCATGCACATCGAGATGCCGTTTAGCCCAGGACGCTATCTGAAATAGGAGCGACGTAAATTGAACAAATGTGAGAGAATTTCCCTGAATTCTTATATTAACCTTAATGTGAAATGATCTAATCGGGTCTCTGTTCTCCCTACCCTAGAAGTTTAATAGTCTATTGCACTCGTCATTTCATGCGCTTTGAGATGCCGCTTAGCCCAATACGCTATCTGAAATAGGAGCGACGTAAATTGAACAAATGTGAGAGAATTTCGCTGAATTCTTATATTAACCAAAATATAAAATGATCTAATCGGGTCTCCGATTGCCCTATCATAGAAGTTTAATAGTGCATTTTACTCGCCATTCCACGCGCTTATGATGCCGCCCAGCCCAGTACGCTATCGGAAATAGGAGCGACGTAAATTGAACAAATGTGATAGAATTTCGCCGAATTCTTATATTAACCAAAATATAAAATGATCTAATCGGGTCTCTGATTGCCCTATCATAGAAGTGTAATAGTGCATTTTACTCGCCATTCCACGCGCTTTAAGATGCCGCCTAGCCCAGTACGCTATCGGAAATAGGAGCGACGTAAATTGAACAAATGTGATAGAATTTCGCTGCATTCTTATATTAACCAAAATATAAAATGATCTAATCGGGTCTCTGATTGCCCTATCATAGAAGTTTAATTGTGCATTTTACTCGCCATTCCACGCGCTTTAAGATGCCGCCTAGCCCAGTACGCTATCTGAAATAGGAGCGACGTAAATTGAACAAATGTGATAGAATTTTGCTGATTTCTTAAATTAACCATAATATAAAATGATCTAATCGGGTCTCTGATTGCCCTATCAAAGAAGTTTAATAGTATATTTTCCTCCCCATTCCACGCGCTTTAAGATGCCGCCTAGCCCACTACGCTATCTGAAATAGGAGCGACGTTAATTGAACAAATGTGATAGAATTTCGCAGAATTCTTAAATTAACCATAATATAAAATGATCTAATCGGGTCTCTGATTGCCCTACCCTAGAAGTTTAATAGTGCATTTTACTCGCCATTTCATGCGCATTGAGATGCCGTTTAGCCCAGTACGCTATCTGAAATAGGAGCGACGTAAATTGAACAAATGTGAGAGAATTTCCCTGAATTCTTATATTAACCTTAATGTGAAATGATCTAATCGGGTCTCTGTTCTCCCTACCCTAGAAGTTTAATAGTCTATTGCACTCGTCATTTCATGCGCTTTGAGATGCCGCTTAGCCCAATACGCTATCTGAAATAGGAGCGACGTAAATTGAAGAAATCTGATAGAATTTCGCTGAATTCTTATATTAATCAAAATATAAAATGATCTAATTGGGTCTCTGATTGCCCTATCATAGAAGTTTAATAGTGCATTTCACTCGCCATTTCATGCACTTTGAGATGCCGCTTAGCCCAATACGCTATCTGAAATAGGAGCGACGCAAATTGAACAAATGTGATAGAATTTCGCTGAATTCTTATATTAACCAAAATATAAAATGATCTAATCGGGTCTCTGATTGCCCTATCATAGAAGTTTAATAGTGCATTTTCCTCGCCATTCCACGCGCTTTAAGATGCCACCTAGCCCAGTACGCTATCTGAAATAGGAGCGACGTAAATTGAACAAATGTGATAGAATTTTGCTGAATTCTTAAATTAACCATAATATAAAATGATCTAATCGGGTCTCTGATTGCCCTATCATAGAAGTTTAATAGTATATTTTCCTCCCCATTCCACGCGCTTTAAGATGCCGCCTAGCCCACTACGCTATCTGAAATAGGAGCAACGTTAATTGAACAAATGTGATAGAATTTCGCAGAGTTCTTAAATTAACCATAATATAAAATGATCTAATCGGGTCTCTGTTTGCCCTACCCCAGAATTTTAATAATGGATTTTACTCGTTATTTCATGCGCTTTGATACGTCGCTTAGCCCAATACGCTATCTGAAATAGGAGCGACGTAAATCCAACAATTGTGATAGAATTTTGCTGAATTCTCAAATTAACCATAATATAAAATGGTCTATTCGGGTCTCTGTTTGCCCTATCCTAGAAGTTTAATAGTGCATTTTACTCGCCATTTCATGCGCTTTGAGATGCCGCTTAGCCCAATACGCTATCTGAAATCGGAGCGACGTAAATTGAACAAATGTGATCGAATTTTGCTTCATTCTTAAATTAACCATAATATAAAATAACCTAATCGGGTCACTGTTTGCCCTACCCTGGAAGTTTAATAGTGCATTTTACTCGCCATTCCATGCACATTGAGATGACGCTTAGCCCAATACGCTATCTGAAATAGGAGCGACGTAAATCGAACAAATGTGATAGAATTTCCCTGAATTCTTATATTAACCTTAATGTAAAATGATCTAATCGGGTCTCTGTTCGCCCTACCCTAGAAGTTTAATAGTGCATTTCACTCGCCATTTCATGCACTTTGAGATGCCGCTTAGCCCAATACGCTATCTGAAATAGGAGCGACGTAAATCGAACAAATGTGATAGAATTTTGCTGAATTCTCAAATTAACCATACTATAAAATGACCTAATCGGCTCTCTGTTTGCCCTACCCTAGAAGTTTAATAGTGCATTTTACTCGCCATTTTATGCGCTTTGATATGCCGCTTAGCACAATACGCTATCTGAAATAGGAGCGATGTAAATTGAGCAAATGTGATAGAATTTCGCTGAATTCTTATATTAACCTTAATGTAAAATGATCTAATCGGGTCTCTGTTCTCGCTACCCTAGAAGTTTAATAGTCCATTTCACTCGCCATTTCATGCGCTTTGAGATGCCGCTCAGCCCAATACGCTATCTGAAATAGGAGCGACGTAAATTGAACAAATGTGATAGAATTTCGCCGAATTCTTATATTAACCAAAATATAAAATGATCTAATCGGTTCTCTGATTGCCCTATCATAGAAGTGTAATAGTGCATTTTACTCGCCATTCCACGCGCTTTAAGATGCCGCCTAGCCCAGTACGCTATCTGAAATAGGAGCGACGTAAATTGAACAAATGTGATAGGATTTCCCTGAATTCTTATATTAACCTTAATGTAAAATGATCTAATCGGGTCTCTGTTTGCCTTACCCTAGAAGTTTGATAGTGCATTTTACTCGACACTCCATGCGCTTTACGATGCCGCCTAGCCCAATATGCTATCTGAAATAGGAGCGACGTAAATTGAACAAATGTGATAGAATAACGCTGAATTCTTATATTAGCCATAATATAAAATGATCTAATCGGGTCTCTGGTTGCTCTATCATAGAAGGTTAATAGTGCATTTTGCTCGTCATTTCATGCGCTTTAAGGTACCGCTTATCCCGATACGCTATCTGAAGTTGGAGCGACGTAAATTGAACAAATGTGATAGAATTTCGCTGAATTCTTATATTAACCATAATATAAAATGATCTAATCGGGTCTCTGTTTGACTTGCACTAGAAGTTTGATAGTGCATTTTACTCGCCATTTCATGCGCTTTGAGACACCGCATAGCCCAATACGCTATCTGAAACAGGAGCGACGTAAATTGAACAAATGTGATAGAATTTCGCTGAATTCTTATATTAACCATAATGTGAAATGACCTAATCGGGTCTCTGTTTGCCTTACCCTAGAAGTATAATAGTGCATTTTACTCGCCATTTCATGCGCTTTGAGATGCCGCTTAGCCCAACACGCCATCAGAAATAGGAACGACGTAAATTGAACAAATGTGATAGAATTACGCTGAATTCTTATATTAACCGTAATATAAAATGATCTAATCGGGTCTCTGTTTGCCTTACCCTAGAAGTGTAGTAGCGCATTTTACACGCCATTTCATGCGCTTTGAGATGCCGCTGAGCCCAATACACTATCTGAAATAGGAGCGACGTTAATTGAACAAAGGTGATAGAATTTCGCTGAATTCTTAAATTAACCATAATATAAAATGATTTAATCGGGTCTCTGTTTGCCCTACCATAGAAGTATAATAGTGAATTTTACTCGCCATTTCAGGAGCTTTAGGATGCCGCCTAGCCCGGTAGGCTATCTGAAATAGGAGTGACGTAAATTGAACAAATGTGATAGAATTTCGCTGAATTCTGATGTTAACTGTAATATAAAATGATCTAATCGGGTCTCTGTTCGCCTTACACTAGAAGTTTGATAGTGCATTTTACTCGCCATTTCATGCGCTTTAAGATGCCACTTAGCCCAATACGCTATCTGAAATAGGGGCGACGTCAATTTATCAAATGTGATAGAATTTCACTGAATTCTTAAATTAATCATAATATAAAATGATATCATCGGGTCTTTGTTTGCCCTACCCTAGAAGTTTAATAGTGCATTTTACTCGCCATTTCATGCGCTTTAGGATTCTGCCGAGCCCGGTAGGCTATCTGAAATAGGAGTGACGTAAATTGAACAAATGTGATAGAATTTCGCTGAATTCTGATGTTAACTGTAATATAAAATGATCTAATCGGGTCTCTGTTCGCGTTACACTAGAAGTTTGATAGTGCATTTTACTCGCCATTTCATGCGCTTTAAGATGCCACTTAGCCCAATACGCTATCTGAAATAGGAGCGACGTAAATTTATCAAATGTGATAGAATTTCACTGAATTCTTAAATTAATCATAATATAAAATGATACCATCGGGTCTCTGTTTGCCCTACCCTAGAAGTTTAATAGTGCATTTTACTCGCCATTTCATGCGCTTTAGGATTCTGCCTAGCCCGATAGGCTATCTGAAATAGGAGTGACGTAAATTGAACAAATGTGATAGAATTACGCTGAATTCTTATATTAACCGTAATATGAAATGATCTAATCGGGTCTCTGTTTACCTTACCCTAGAAGTTTAATAGTGTATTTTACTCGACATTTCATGCGCTTTGAGACGCCGCTTAGCCCAATACGCTATCTGAAATAGGAGCGACGTAAATTTAACAAATGTGATAAAATTTCACGGAATTCTTAAATTAACCATAATATGAGAATGATCTAATCGGGTCTCTGTTTGCCTTACCCTACAAGTTTAACAGTGCATTTTACTCGCCATTCCATCCGCTTTGAGATTCCGCTTAGCCCAATACGCTATCCGAAATAGGAGCGACGCAAATTGAACAAATGTGATGGAATTTCGCAGAATTCTTATATTAACCAAAATATAAAATGATCCAATCGGGCCTCTGATTGCACTATCATAGAAGTTTAACAGTGCATTTTACTCGTCATTTCATGCGCTTGAAGGTGGTGCCTAGCCCAATACGCTATCTGAAGTAGGAGCGACGTAAATTGAACAAATGTGATAAAATTACGCTAAATTCTTATATTAACCATAATATAAAATGATCTAATCGGGTCTCTGATTGCCCTATCCTAGAAGTTTAGCAGCTCATTTTACTCGACATTTCATGCGCTTTAAGATCCCGCTTAGCCCAATACGCTATCTGAAATAGGAGCGACGTAAATTGAACAAATGTGATAGAATTTCTCTGAATTCTTATATTAACCGTAATATAAAATGATCTAATCGGGTCTCTGATTGCCCTACCATAAAAGTTTAATAGTGCATTTTACTCGCGATTCCACGCGCTTTAAGATGCCGCTTAGCCCAATACGCTATTTGAAATAGGAGCGACGGAAATTGAACAAATGTGATAGAATTTCGCTGTATTGTTATATTAACCATAATGTAAAATGATCTAATCGGGGCACTGCTCGCCCTACCCTAGAAGTTTAATAGTGCATTTTACTCGCCATTTCATGCGCTTTGAGATGCCGCTTAGCCCAATACGCTAGCTGAAATAGGAGCGACGTAAATTGAACAAATGTGATAGAATTTCTCTGAATTCTTATATTAACCATAATGTAAAATGATCTAATCGGCTCTCTGTTCGCCCTGCCCTAGAAGTTTAATAGTGCATTTCACTCGTCGTTCCACGCGCTTTAGGATGCCGCCTAGCCCAGTAGGCTATCTGAAATAGGAGCGACGTAAATTGAACAAATGTGATAGAATTTCGCTGAATACTTATATTAACCATATTGTAAAATGATGTAATCGTGTCTCTGTTCGCCCTACCCCAGAAGTTTAATAGTGCATTTCACTCGCCATTTCATGCGCTTTGAGATGCCGCTGAGCCCAATACACTATCTGAAATAGGAGCGACGTTAATTGAACAAAGGTGATAGAATTTCGCTGAATTCTTAAATTAACCATAATATAAAATGATCTAATCGGGTCTCTGTTTGCCCTACCCTAGAAGTTTAATTGTGCATTTTACTCGCCATTTCATGCGCTTTAAGATGCCACTTAGCCCAATACGCTATCTGAAATAGGAGCGACGTAAATTTATCAAATGTGATAGAATTTCACTGAATTCTTAAATTAATCATAATATAAAATGATATCATCGAGTCTCTCTTTGCCCTACCCTAGAAGTTTAATAGTGCATTTTACTCGCCATTTCATGCGCTTTGAGATGCCGCTTAGCCCAATACGCTATCTGAAATCGGAGCGACGTAAATTGAACAAATGTGATAGAATTACGCTGAATTCTTATATTAACCGTAATATAAAATGATCTAATCGGGTCTCTGTTTGCCTTACCCTAGAAGTATAATGGTGCATTTTACTCGCCATCTCATGCGCTTTGAGATGCCGCTTAGCCCAATATGCTCTCTGAAATAGGAGCGACGTAAATTGAACAAATGTGATAGAATTATGCTGAATTCTTATATTAACCAAAATATAAAATGATCTAATCGGGTCTCTGATTGCCCTATCATAGAAGGTTAATAGTGCATTTTACTCGCCATTCCACGCGGTTTAGGATGCCGCCTAGCCCAGCAGGCTATCTGAAATTGGAGCGACGTATATTGAACAATTGTGATAGAATTACGCTGAACTCTTATATTAACCGCAATATAAAATGATCTAATCGGGTCTCTGTTTGCCTTACCCTAGAAGTTTGATAGTGCATTTTACTCGCCATTTCATGCGCTTTGAGATACCGCTTAGCCCAATACGCTATCTGAAACAGGAGCGACGTAAATTGAACAAATGTGATAGAATTTCGCTGAATTCATATATTAACCATAATGTGAAATGATCTAATCGGGTCTCTGTTTGCCTTACCCTAGAAGTATAATAGTGCATTTTACTCGCCATTTCATGCGCTTTGAGATGCCACTTAGCCCAATACGCCATCAGAAATAGGAGTGACGTAAATTGAACAAATGTGATAGAATTTCACTGAATTCTTAAATTAATCATAATAAAAAATGATATCATCGGGTCTCTGTTTGCCCTACCCTAGAAGTTTGATAGTGCATTTTACTCGCCATTTCATGCGCTTTAAGATGCCACTTAGCACAATACGCTATCTGAAATAGGGGCGACGTCAATTTATCAAATGTGATAGAATTTCACTGAATTCTTAAATTAATCATAATAAAAAATGATATCATCGGGTCTCTGTTTGCCCTACCCTAGGAGTTTGATAGTGCATTTTACTCGCCATTTCATGGGCTTTAGGATGCCGCCTAGCCCGGTAGGCTATCTGAAATAGGAGTGACGTAAATTGAACAAATGTGATAGAATTTCGCTGAATTCTGATATTAACCATAATATAAAATGATCTAATCGGGTCTCTGTTTGCCCTACCATAGAAGTATAATAGTACATTTTACTCGCCATTTCATGCGCTTTAGGATGCCGCCTAGCCCGGTAGGCTATCTGAAATAGGAGTGACGTAAATTGAACAAATGTGATAGAATTACGCTGAATTCTTATATTAACCGTAATATAAAATGATCTAATCGGGTCTCTGTTTGCCTTACCCTAGAAGTATAATGGTGCATTTTACTCGCCATCTCACGCGCTTTCAGATGCCGCTTAGCCCAGTATGCTATCTGAAATAGGAGCGACGTAAATTGAACAAATGTGATAGAATTACGCTGAATTCTTATACTAACCGTAATGTATACTGATCTAATCGGGTCTCTGTTTGCCCTACCCTAGAAGTTTAATAGTGCATTTTACTCGCCATTCCGTGCGCTTTGAAATGACGCTTAGCCCCATACGCTATCCGAAATAGGAGCGACGTAAATTGGACAAATGTGATAGAATTTCGCAGAATTCTTATATTAACCAAAATATAAAATGATCTAATCGGGCCTCTGATTGCACTATCATAGAAGGTGAATAGTGCATTTTACTCGCCATTCCACGTGCTTTAAGGTGCCGCCTAGCCCAGTACGCTATCTGAATAGGAGCGACGTAAATTGAACAAATGTGATAGAATTTCGCTGAATCCTTATATTAACCAAAATATAAAATGATCTAATCGGGTCTTTGTTTGCCCTACCCTAGAAGTTTAATAGTGCATTTTACTCGCCATTTCATGCGCTTTAAGATGCCACTTAGCCCAATACGCTATCTGAAATAGGAGCGACTTAAATTTATCAAATGTGATAGAATTTCACTGAATTCTTAAATTAATCATAATATAAAATGATACCATCGGGTCTCTGTTTGCCCTACCCTAGAAGCTTAATAGTGCATTTTACTCGCCATTTCATGCTCTTTGAGATGCCGCGTAGCACGATACGCTATCTGGAATAGGAGCGACGTAAATTGAAAAAATGTGATAGAATTACGCTGCATTCTTATACTAACCGTAATATAAAAAGATATAATCAGGTCTCTGTTTGCCTTATTCTAGAAGTTTAATAGTGCATTTTACTCGCCATTCCATGCGCTTTGAGATGCTTCTTAGCCCAATACGCTATCAGAAATAGGAACGACATAAATTGAACAAATGTGATAGAATTACGCTGAATTCTTATATTAACCGTAATATGAAATGATCTAATCGGGTCTCTGTTTACCTTACCCTAGAAGTTTAATAGTGCATTTTACTCG